>JAXIVJ010002207.1:0-57500 GCA_036785665.1 Chirona hameri | reverse complement strand
TCAGAAGGAGGTCGATGTTTACTGTATCAAATGCCTTTTTTAAATCAAGATACAAACCCAATGCAAATTCTCCCTCCTCAAAAGCCCTAGTAATGGTATCCTGAAGAAGAAGAAGAATAGGCATGTAGGTGGCTTTGTTTTTCTGAAAACCAAACTGATTTTCATGAATAATGTGGTTCTGATTTAAATGACTGATGAGTCGAGAGTATATGAGTTTTTCAAGAATTTTTGACATTGAAGGTACTATACTTATAGGTCTATAGTTATCTACAAGTTGACACTCACCACTTTTAAATATTGGTTTGATTACAGCTATTTTGAGGATGGATGGAAATGTTCCAGATTCCAAGCAGGAGTTGAAAAGCTGAAGAACAGGTTTAAGTATGGCTAGAAATGATAACTTAAACAGTTTTGCACTTATGTTATCTGCCCCGGCCCAAACATTCTTCAATCCATTAATAATATTTACTAGTTCTTCTTCATTTGTGGATTCTAAGTTCATTTCATTTGCAACGTTTGGAAGCAGTTGAATGGGATTAAATGAAGACTGCGGGATAGTTTTGCTAAGCTTCTCACCAATTTCGGTGAAGAAGGAATTGAAATTGTCTGCTATAACTGCATCATCTGTTACTGCTTCTCCACTTGCGTCTAGAATCCTAGTTGGAGCACTGTCTGCTTTTTGTTTTGATTTAATTAAGGTTTGCAAAGTTTGCCATGTTTGCTTCGAGTTCCCGGAGTGTTTAGCAAATTCGTCCTGATAATATTTCCTTTTGGCAGCTCTAATCAGTTTTGTAAGTATATTTCTATATATATTATACTTTGCTATATTGTATGATGATGGGTGTTTCAGTTTTTCTTTAAATAATTCGTTTTTATGTGCAATGGAAAGTAAGATAGCAGGCGAGACCCAGGGTCTGCGGGAACTATTCTTTCTGGATAGCTGCCTTATATATGACAACTTTGTGATTCCCTCATTGTATACATGAGTGATTTTATTTGCAATAAGGTCAGGGCAGAGTTCGTCCTCTATGTTCTCCAGGGTTTGAGTAAGGAAATTATTAAATTCATCAATTCTTTTATAGTTAAACACTTGTTGTCTTGTTGTTGTAATGTGTGCATTGCTTTTGGAGGAGCTCATGTTGAACGTGAGCGAGGCGAATATAGGAAAATGATCTGAAATGTCATTTAGAAGAATGCCTGAGTGCATCATCCTTGATAAGCCATTTCAGAAGATATTATCAAGTAGGGTGCAGGATGGGTAAGAGGATCGAGTTGTTCTTGATATTGTAGGGAAGAACCCATGTGACAACATATTTGTGAAAAACATTCGCACTGATGCGTTTGAATCTATTGAGAACAGGTCAAAATTAAAGTCCCCAGTGATCAATGTAACTTTGTTCATTTTACTAAGCCATGTTAACACTGCTCAAGTTCAGAATTGAATTGGTATTTGTCAGTGTTGGGCGATCTGTATATTTGACAGATGATTATATTTGCATTATTTTCAAGTTTTAGGTTAGCACAAACCACCTCAGCAGTGGTGAAGGTGGGGTTGTACAGCTGTTCAGGACATAGATGATTGGCAATATATAGTGCAGAACCACCACCAGCACCCCTGTCTCGACTGCAGTAGAAGGCATGGAAACCGGATATACTGTATTTATCTTCTATGGTCTTAGTAAGCCAAGTTTCTGATACTGAGATGATGTGCCAAGTAATTGCTGTTTCAGTGAGGAGGTTGCAGAGATCATCATGCTTATTGACAATTGAACGAGTATTTATATGCATAAGGTTGAGTTTATTTGTATTGTTAGTAATAACATTCTTCATATGTTCAGATGAATGAAATGAACAGGCCACTCTTAGATTTTCATAGGCATAATATGAAAGTGCAGAGTCATTGGTTTCAGTGGCTAAAGAGAATGGATCAAATACTTTATCGTGTGGAATTGAAATCATATTTCAAATTTTCAACTTGCAAACAAGTTGAAAAGGAAAAGAGCCAAGTGCCTATTACCTATATATCTATTTTAAGGGTTCAGAGTAGGAGACAAACTGCAAGCTAACAAATCATTTGTACGTAGGTATGCCATATCACATCAAGCAAGTGAATCAAGGTGATGGATGACGGGCAGAATGAAGGTATATCTGTACTGGTAGAAGGTACAAGGGTGGATGAAGGAAATCAAATTTCGGCCACCATTTAAATGCATTCAGTTTCAGTCACCTGTATGTTTCAGAGGTGACAAGCAATTTCGCTGAAACCGGCGACCCCTACGATTTGGCTGAAATTAACACCGAACATCCGCTATAGGCCTTCATCACACACCTGAAATATATATATAAGCGGCACACTGATTGGTTCGGCCGCTAGAGTTGAACAATGTAAGCTGACTGAAACCGGCGACCACTACAATTTCGCTGAAATTCATACCATGCAACCTCTATTGTGGCGTCAGCACACACCTCAAATATCTAAGCGGCACACTCATTAGTTTGGCCACTAAAAGTGAAAACATAGACATGACTGAAACCGGCGACCTCTGGGATTTCGCTGAAATTCACACCATACAACCTCTAGCGGCCGAACTCTAGCGAAGTGTGCCGCTTAGAATATTGAGGTGCGATGAGGCCACCAAAGAGGTGCATGGTGTGAATTTGAGCAAAATTTTCGAGTAATTTATCTTATTTTTTCCCCATTTCCAATTTTTCGACTTTTCAAATTTTTCCATTTTCTATTATTTTTTTTTACTTTTACTTTTTCAACTTTTCAACTTTTCAACCTTTTAAACTTTTTCGACATTTTGCAAGTTTTGTAACTTTTTCCTTTTTTTCATTTTTTGTCAACTTTTTATTTTTTTAAAAACTTTTCGACTTTTAACTGTTTCAACTTTTGCAACTTTTCAACCTTTTTTCAACTTTTTCAATTATTGTAACTTTTTACATTTTTTTTACTTTTTTAACTTTTCGAACTTTTCGTAGGGGTCGCCGGCTTCAGTCATTTTTCTTTCACCTCTGGCGGCCGAATCATTGTGTGCCGCTTAGATATTTTAGGTGTGTGATGAGGGCACCATAGCGGATGTCTGGTGTGAATTTCAGCCAAATCGGAAGGGTTGCCGAATGCGTTTTTGAATGCAATTGCGAATACGTATGCAACATCATGGCCATCGCACTGCCGGAGGTTCACGCCAACCACGATCTGCCGGGAGGGGGGGGGGGATTTCCGCCCCCCGCCAAGATCTTGAAAACAACGCAACGTAGCGACAAGCAGAAAATGATGTTAGATAGCTCGATACAAGGTCTATCGAAAGCATATCGGTCTTTTTGAGGTCAAGTCAATATTGAGGTCATCCGAATTCACCAAAGGTCAAATTTCGGCTATACATGATACGTGCCTTTGATAAATCTGGCATATACGTGCCTTTGATAAATCTGTCTATATCTCGATAACTAAAACGCGAAGAAACGACGCGCATAAGAACAAAATGTTCGACAATTAATTTAATTTATGGTCACTGAAATTTCATCAGAATTGACCTAAGGTCCATAGTTTGGTCATCAGATGCCATTGAATTTTAAACATTCTAAAAATCGACTAATTGTTTGTAACCCTATCTGTAATTGGCTCTTGGCTACCGCTAGTTGTAATAGGGGGGGGGGATTCAGCCCCCTCCCCCCTCCCCCGAAGATCTCGAGATCTACCCATCCGATTTTCAGAAATCAAACGCATTTTAATTCCCCTCAACACGATCTAGATTTATAAAAAAAAACATTGATAGGAGGGCAACAGGGGGGCAAAAACTACAAATTTTAGAGGTATTTGTGATCCAACACATGTTTGGCAACCGATTTTAACGCAACTAATGGGAATTGATAGCGATTTAATTGGAGATTTGACATATGACGGTGACTTTTGAAAATTAAAAAAACACAGGCGTGTGCAGGTCACTCAATATGGGGTGAAATAAATGCCAAATAAAAAAAAAATGATGTTGTTTTTTGACAAATGAAATGTTGTGTTATTGTGACATTAGAACCACAGTTATAATCATATGTTTTGCCATAGGCGTTATCAGGTTAGTGAAAAAGGGAGGTCAAATAGGAACAAAATATTAACCGCAGGCAAGTTTCTACCCAGCACTTTAAATAAGTTACTGATCGTAGATAGTTTCTTTTTGCATGTTGTACTTTCTCATAGGCGTATCCAGGATCCAAACTGAGGAGGCGCAAGACCAGAAGATATGTATATTACCCGTTATTATGATACTGACTAGTCAACAGTGACTATTCCACTTACAACTTCAATTCACATTGCTTACCCCCTTTTTACCCTACCTGGACACGCCTATTAATTATAATCGTTCGTTGAGTACCCTGTGGTGCATGTTTCATCCGAAATCGGCAGTATGTTATTTCATTGTAGGTCCATGCATCTTAGCTTCCTTGCAATAATATGACCCCTTTCTTCCATTCCTGAGCGCGCCTTTGCATACAAAATGACTTCATTCCCTCTCTTGGCCTCATATGTGCATATAGCATTATAAACTAACCGTCTATTGCGCCGCAATCGCTGGCATATCGTCATCACCATGCCAGTTACCCCCCTTTTCATGTGCCTGAACACGCTCCTGCAACTCTATATGTAATAAATTATGTAAATAATGGAAAGAGAAGCTATCTTTTACATCTTGATAGCTATAAATGTCCCTTACATCGCTCTATTGGCTTCCCGCCAAGCATTGAATACTTCCTGGAACCCCCCCTTTCAATCCCCTGAAACCGCCTCTGCCATGCAATGTTTATGATATTTCATTAACATCAACTAATTTGCACTTGTTTCAATCATTGTAAACCGATGTAATTCCTTCATACTTGAAACAGTTAGGAAGAAACCGTGAAGATCGCATTTCCGTATTATCGCCAAATGTCGAACCGCCTGCTAATGCGGACATTTGGTCGGACAGTCACCAGGAACAGCACTATCAACGCGAAGCTTCGGGTTCTTTCTCCTACATCAATTTTACGTCTTCCGTAAAAAAAATGAACCAATTTCGTCGAAAATGGTGGAGATATAGCAATTTAGTGACGCCACTACACACGAGTTTGACGAAAAAATCAGCCAAACTTGAACAGAACGTACAAAGGACATTTTTTAAAGCAAAGTAACAAAAAAGATAGTAAATGCCAAGGGCTACAAAATGTCTATCTCTGACTTGTGAAATTTTGGTTTTTGATCCCAAAAAATCCCAAAACTATTTTTTGGAGGGGGAGAGAAATGCCCCCAAAATCAAAATTTGCATACATAAAAAATTAATAAATGTCGGAGAACCACAAATGGACTATACCCAAATCCAATTCCAAAGCAATACCGTTATTTTTGACTGACTTATGGCTCCCCAAGTATGAAAAACTCATGACGTCATATTTTGGAATTACGTTTTTTGCTTTTAATGAACACATGACAAATACATGTCAGCACCAAATTTCTGAGTTTTGTCTCAGCACAGACCACTATATATATAGTGGTCTGTGGTCTCAGAAATACGGTGCAGACATTTATTACCGCATTCACATGCGGTACGAAGCGTAGGTAACGACTTCTCTATCTTCATTCTGTCGAGAGTTATTGACAACAAGTGTTGGTGACCTCGGATGACCTCGGCTGATCCTGAAGGAATCACAAAACACACATTGCACATGGTTCATCAATAATGGCCTATGATAACATGATCTAGAAGGAATTGGACTAATATCATTCGTGTGCTTGGGATAGGAAGCATTTGAAAATTTCCCCATTGAATTATAATGGGGAGGTTGCGAAAATGGCTCGACCTTAGGTCACCGATATACACAATCTGAGATCAACGAATTGTAGGTACTAATGACCTTATGTAATGCTGTAAGTTTGAAACCGATCGGCCACAAACAGTGGCTGCGGTAAGGCCGTAAACGTTTTTGGAGGTGGAGTCACGTGACCTGGCCCGGCGACCTGACCTGAGATGACCCGAGGTCAAAAATTTAACACAATGTGGGTAATTGATGCCCCAATACTTGTCCCAAAAAGCGTGTTGCGCAGCGCCGCCGTTTTCCGGCTATCCTCGAAAACTTAGGGGAGGTCTAAACGCCCCCGGGCACGGTGCGGGTTAATACGTCGTACTTCGACGCACACATGGACCTTGCCCTGCCTGAGTGGTTACTCTGTTTCTGAAAACCATGCGCCAGACCTCAAGTTTTATCAGATCACAGTACTGGCAACGCTACTGCTAATACACATCCAATTAGTCAATAGAAAGTAATAAATTCCCACTGCGGTGAGGTGATAGTTCCCACTGCGGTGAGGTGATAATTCCCACTGCGGTGAGGTGATAATTCCCACTGCGGTGAGGTGATAATCCCCACTGCGGTGAGGTGATAATTCCCACTGCGGTGAGGTGATAATTCCCACTGCGGTGAAGTGATAATTCCCACTGCGGTGAGGTGAAAATTCCCACAGCGGTGAGGTGATAATTCTCACTGCGGTGAGGTGATAATTCCCACTGCGGTGAGGTGATAATTCCCACTGCGGTGAGGTGATAATTCCCACTGCGGTGAGGTGATAATTCCCACTGCGGTGAGGTGATAATTCGTACTGCGGTGAGGTGATAATTCCCATTGCGGTGAGGTGATAGTTCCCACTGCGGTGAGGTGATAATTCCCACTGTGGTGAGGTGATAATTCCCACTGCGGTGAGGTGATAATTCCCACTGCAGTGAGGTGATAGTTCCCACTGCGGTGAGGTGATAATTCCCACTGCGGTGAGGTGATAATTCGCACTGCGGTGAGGTGATAATTCGCACTGCGGTGAGGTGATAATTCCCACTGCGGTGAGTTGATAATTCCCACTGCGTTGAGGTGATAATTCCGACTGCGGTGAGGTGATAATTCCCACTGCGGTGAGGTGATAATTCCCACTGCGGTGAGGTGATAATTCTCACTGCGGTGAGGTGATAATTCCCACTGCGGTGAGGTGATAATTCCCACTGCGGTGAGGTGATAATTCCCACTGTGGTGAGGTGATAATTCCCACTGCGTTGAGGTGATAATTCCCACTACAGTGAGGTGATAATTACCAATGCGGTGAGGTGATAATTCCCACTGCGGTGAGGTGATATTTCCCACTGTGGTGAGGTGATAATTCCCACTGCGGTGAGGTGATAATTCCCACTACAGTGAGGTGATAATTCCCACTGCGGTGAGGTGATAATTCCCACTGCGGTGAGGTGATAATTCCCACTGTGGTGAGGTGATAATTCCCACTGTGGTGAGGTGATAATTCCCACTGCGGTGAGGTGATAATTCCCACTGCGGTGAGGTGATAATTCCCACTGTGGTGAGGTGATAATTCCCACTGCGGTGAGGTGATAATTCCCAATACAGTGAGGTGATAATTCCCACTGCGGTGAGGTGATAATTCCCACTGCGGTGAGGTGATAATTCCCACTGTGGTGAGGTGATAATTCCCACTGTGGTGAGGTGATAATTCCCACTGCGGTGAGGTGATAATTCCCACTGCGGTGAGGTGATAATTCCCACTGCGGTGATGTGATAATTCCCACTGCGGAGAGGTGATAATTCACACTGCGGTGAGGTGATAATTCCCACTGCGGTGAGGTGATAATTCCCACTGCGGTGAGGTGATAATTCCCACTGCGGTGAGGCGATAATTCCCACTGTGGTGAGGTGATAATTCCCACTGCGGTGAGGTGATAATTCCCACTGTGGTGAGGTGATAATTCCCACTGCGGTGAGGTGATAATTCCCACTGCGGTGAGGTGATAATTCCCACTGCAGTGAGGTGATAATTCCCACTGCGGTGAGGTGATAATTCCCACTGCGGTGAGGTGATAATTCCCACTGCGGTGAGGTGATAATTCCCACTGCGGTGAGGTGATAATTCCCACTGCGGTGAGGTGATAATTCGCACTGCGGTGAGGTGATAATTCCCACTGCAGTGATGTGATAATTCCCACTGCGGTGAGGTGATAATTCCCACTGCGGTGAAGTGATAATTCCCACTGCGGTGAGGTGATAATTTCCACTGCGGTGAAGTGATAATTCCCACTGCGGTGAGGTGATAATTCCCACTGCGGTGAGGTGATAATTCCCACTGCGGTGAGGTGATAATTCCCACTGCGGTGAGGTGATAATTCCCACTGCGGTGAGGTGATAATTCCCACTGTGGTGAGGTGATAATTCCCACTGCGGTGAGGTGATAATTCCCACTGCGGTGAGGTGATAATTCCCACTGCGGTGAGGTGATAATTCCCACTGCGGTGAGGTGATAATTCCCACTGCGGTGAGGTGATAATTCCCACTGCGGTGAGGTGATAATTCCCACTGCGGTGAGGTGATAATTCCCACAGCGGTGAGGTGATAATTCCCACTGCGGTGAGATGATAATTCCCACTGCGGTGAGGTGATAATTCCCACTGCGGTGAGGTGATAATTCCCACAGCGGTGAGGTGATAATTCCCACTGCGGTGAGGTGATAATTCCCACTGCGGTGAGGTGATAATTCGCACTGCGGTGAGGTGATAATTCCCACTGCAGTGAGGTGATAATTCCCACTGCGGTGAGGTGATAATTCCCACTGCGGTGAAGTGATAATTCCCACTGCGGTGAGGTGATAATTTCCACTGCGGTGAAGTGATAATTCCCACTGCGGTGAGGTGATAATTCCAACTGCGGTGAGGTGATAATTCCCACTGCGGTGAGGTGATAATCCCCACTGCGGTGAGGTGATAATTCCCACTGCGGTGAGGTGATAATTCCCACTGTGGTGAGGTGATTATTCCCACTGCGGTGAGGTGATAATTCCCACTGCGGTGAGGTGATAATTCCCACTGTGGTGAGGTGATAATTCCCACTGCGGTGAGGTGATAATTCCCACTGCGGTGAGGTGATAATTCCCACTGCGGTGAGGTGATAATTCCCACTGCGGTGAGGTGATAATTCCCACTGCGGTGAGGTGATAATTCCCACTGTGGTGAGGTGATAATTACCACTGCGGTGAGGTGATAATTCCCACTGCGGTGAGGTGATAATTCCCACTGCGGTGAGGTGATAATTCCCACTGCGGTGAGGTGATAATTCCCACTGCGGTGAGGTGATAATTCCCACTGCGGTGAGGTGATAATTCCCACTGCGGTGAGGTGATAATTCCCACTGCGTTGAGGTGATAATTCCCACTGCGGTGAGGTGATAATTCCCACTGCGGTGAGGTGATAATTCCCACTGCGGTGAGGTGATAATTCCCACTGCGGTGAGGTGATAACTCCCACTGCGGTGAGGTGATAATTCCCACTGCGGTGAGGTGATAATTCCCACTGCGGTGAGGTGATAATTCCCACTGCGGTGAGGCGATAATTCCCACTGTGGTGAGGTGATAATTCCCACTGCGGTGAGGTGATAATTCCCACTGTGGTGAGGTGATAATTCCCACTGCGGTGAGGTGATAATTCCCACTGCGGTGAGGTGATAATTCCCACTGCAGTGAGGTGATAATTCCCACTGCGGTGAGGTGATAATTCCCACTGCGGTGAGGTGATAATTCCCACTGCGGTGAGGTGATAATTCCCACTGCGGTGAGGTGATAATTCCCACAGCGGTGAGGTGATAATTCCCACTGCGGTGAGGTGATAATTCCCACAGCGGTGAGGTGATAATTCCCACTGCGGTGAGGTGATAATTCCCACTGCGGTGAGGTGATAATTCCCACTGCGGTGAGGTGATAATTCCCACAGCGGTGAGGTGATAATTCCCACTGCGGTGAGGTGATAATTCCCACAGCGGTGAGGTGATAATTCCCACTGCGGTGAGGTGATAATTCCCACTGCGGTGAAGTGATAATTCCCACTGCGGTGAGGTGATAATTCCCACTGCGGTGAGGTGATAATTCCCACTGTGGTGAGGTGATAATTCCCACTGTGCTGAGGTGATAATTCCCTCTGCGGTGAGGTGATAATTCCCACTGCGGTGAGGTGATAATTCCCACTGCGGTGAGGTGATAATTCCCACTGCGGTGAGGTGATAATTCCCACTGCGGTGAGGTGATAATTCGCACTGCGGTGAGGTGATAATTCCCACTGCGGTGAGGTGATAATTCCCACTGCGGTGAGGTGATAATTCCCACTGCGGTGAGGTGATAATTCCCACTGCGGTGAGGTGATGGTGAGTCGTTTTCGCTGATACGTTACGTGCGGTACGTGCGGTACGTTACGTGCGGTACGATGTCAGCCCATGGGACTTTGATTGAAATGTTATCACCACCCTCAGTCCCTGACGTGGCGTGCCTGTTATTCTGCCTGGTATTCTGTGTTGCTGTGTTTCAAGTGAAATAAAAATAAAGCCGATTCCAGGAAGGCTCTGACCTTCTCTGGCATTCATAACATGCATTCCTGGCAATGCAGTACTGTGCTCTGTATCAACTCTGACATCAGTGGTGGAATTTTATTAAATCGGTTGGGAGGGGGGGGGGGGCAGAGATGAAACATCCTTGAGGCCGACACGGACAAAGAACCAGGCTAACTCACTTCCATTTTTAGCGCTCTTATTTATGGCCAATTACTCTAAAAATAAGTGTTTTCCTCTCGCCTCGGTAACTAACATTTATACAAATCGGCACTCTGGCACATTTTGTAAACATACAACACATTTTGTCAACACGCAGCACCTTGTGGCAACACAAAGCAGATTGTGTCAACACAACACATTTTGTGATCGTTACAATGAGTGCTACACACACTATCGGATCCTAGGGTAGCGGCCATGTCCCCCCCCCAAAAAAAAAACGCATAAAATTAGAACAAAATGTAGGCATTTCCTGATATAGAAGATAATCTAAGCAATTTTTACTAAGGAAAGTTTGTTTTAAATCAGCTATCAATGCATATGCAAGCGACATCCGATGAGTTTTCTGAATTGTGTGACAATTTTTGGAATTCCCCCCCTCCCAAACCACTTGTGGTCCCCCGCCCTCCCCCAAACCACCGTTCTGGATCCGTCAATGGCTACACATGAAGATGGAGGTGTCTGAATAATTGTACTTCATAACCATGTGACATTGCATCGTCTACTGATATTTTGTGTACCTATTGTTACAAGGATGCAAGATTAACTAGATGTTTCCACATACAATGATGACATAATTTGCCACTAGCGGATCTAGGGGGGGGGGGGGAGGAATGGCGGCATGGCCCCCCAAACTGCCTGAAATCGGCACAAAATTGACACATTTTCTGATATAGAAGGTAATCTAAGCAACTTTACACTAAAGAAAGTTTGTTTTAAATCAGCTATCAATGTATAAGCAAGCGAAAGCAGATGAGTTTTCAAAATTGTGTGATAATTTTTGGAATATACCCCTAAACCACCATTCTGGATACACCAATGTCACTTGATGCTTTCCTGGGTTCTGCAAATTCGTTTTGGACAATTGATGTTTTGCCTATTTGATGTAATGGAATCAAGGCATCATTAAATATTCCACAAATATTATAGAAAACACCATTATTATTTTTGGTTCTGGACAAATGAGAGCAATGCTAGCATGACCTTCTAGGATCTTGAATCCTTATAGGACCTGGATGCCTAGGATCTTGACATGTCTGGACCAATGAGATGTACAGGGATCCGCAGTTGCTATGGTACATACTAAGATCTGGCTTATCTTCTCCTCTAGCATATGATTGCCTGCGAATTAAGAAACAATAATAAATGCATTTAAACTGCATTTTTGAGAGTTTAAAAATTATATATTGATGCAATGGCTCACCATATCTATTGGCTGATTTTAAGGAAAAATACCTTTTCAACTCTTCGCGGAGGAAAATGGATTTTTGCTTAACATCAGCCAATAGATAAAAAAACTGGGTTGAGCCAATGCATAAATATCTCATTTTGTAGCTCTTAGTGATGTGGTTTGAATGCATTTATTGTTGTTTCTTAATTTGCAGTCAAACGTACGCTAGAGGAGAAGATAAGCCGGACCATAGTGTGTACCATAGCAACTCAACTGCAGGTCCCTGTACCTACTAAGACTGCTATTATCTTTCCTTGAAAGTACACTTACAAGAAACAGGAGCACCTGGCAAGTACAATCAAAATGCTGACAATTGTCACAAAAGGCAGCAATTCATTACCATTTACATAAATTGCACAACCACAGATACCTACCTGGTGGTGTGGTATTCTTGTCGTTGGTGCCACCCAGTGGTCGCAAATGGCATGCTTCCTAGACGGAGGCAGTTTCTTTTCACACTCCACGCCATGGTGGCCACATTCAGATATTTAGGGGAATGGAGGATGACAAAATTGCTTGTTTTATCAAAAATGATAAGACGAAGGAGGTCTTCGGGTCTAAATACATGGAAATATGGTATGAATTTCCCTGTTTTGAGCTGGGCACCTCCCATTTCATGTTACCATATGCCGAGCAATGTAAACAGCATTAGCGCGTGGAGTGTGGTATTTTCCGCATTATGCACTGGCATACCGCACTGCCGTAGATTATACTGACGCTAGTGTTTGCTAACATGTTGAAATTACATTAGGTTTTGGTATGTACGTTAAAACACTGCTGGATGGTAGATATTTTTGTTATGTCTGTCTACGAAGATGTTTTGACTACCACGATATGTTATCAGTGTTACGAAAACAATCCAAATGCATCTTATAGGCAGGATCTGTAACAACAAATGTATTTGACTTGGACATACAAGGTGTCAAAAACAAGACGCTCGTCATCGGACACTCCTCACACTACTTGTTGTTGTTGATGGTTACAGAGTTGCAGTGGCTTATGTTTATGACGCATGGTACGTTTGGTGCTACGCTGGCACTGGCACTGCCGCAGGCTGCCGTATCCACAGACGCGGTATATGCTCTTCCTGACATGATGCTTGTCGAGATCGCTCGCTGTACTTCAATGTCGGCTTCAGCGTAGCCTCCGAGGCTCCTGACGCTCTTATGACCTGTTACTTGGGCCACATATTCACGAGGGCAGCCGGCATCAAGCGCCCGTTTTACGCTCGTTTTTCGCACAGAGTGGTTGCTTTTTCGTCCTGCAATGCCACCTGCCGAACACGCATTTTTCATCAGGTTACTGATGGAGTTCACTCCGAGTGGACCACACTTGAACCATACAGGATCTTCAGGTTTTCTCTGATGGTTGACAGCCAAGTAGAACGGGCTGTTTGGGTCCAGCATAGCTACAGGTCTTCGCTTAGCGTATTCTTTGTAGGATGTCACCGGACAGCGTTCTGGGTTTTCCTGGTTTTTGAATGCCTTCGGACAAAATTCCCGACTTCCGCTGTTCCCACTTCCATCTCTGGTTTTTGTAAGCCTCCCGTTGAATTCTAGAAATTCTTGTCCGTTTTCGTCCTCTAGTAACTTGACATCGCCCCACAACATTTGTCTGCTTTCATGTCTTCCTCTATGGCCAAATAACATCGTGGTTAGCATCCAAACTGTCGTCAGCAGAGACATTGGTGTTGAAAAACCGAGTTGTCCTGTTTCGTATAACTTCTCCTCTTCTTGCCTGCTGATTGCTGTTGCACGATTTGGTCTGTTCCCTTTGCCTTGCGCCTTAAGAACCTTGAGTTTTGCACGCTTAACATCTCTTGTCTGGAATTCTGGGTCGGTTTCCAGGTTCTCCATGTTCTTGTCCTTCATGTATCTGTTGATAGTGCCAAAGAAACTATGTATGGTTGTAGTTTCATAGCATGCCCCGTCTCTCTTCTTGGCGTCAATTGCGAAAGAACAGATGGCATCATTTAGTTCTTTTTTGTTCATCTCCAACATGTCCTTTTGTTGTCCGGTGGAGTGAATATGGTCCTGCAGCTGACGCACCCAGAACTCGATTTTTCGTTTTGTTTCTGTCGGTCTGGCTCCTTCAACGAAGTTTTTGATTTTGTCCTTTGTTTCTTCATCTGAGCTACTATCAAAAAATCCATGGCATAAATCAAAGAATGGTTTTTCTTGATTATACATATGAAAGGCTCAGCAGATGGCGGCATACGGTAAAAGACTTACCAAACTCTGCTGTGTATGTAGATATTTGTGATCTCGGCGTTTTTCAAAACTACTGCACTCGCTGCGCTCGTGCAGTAATTTCAAAAAACGCCTCGATCACAAATATCTACATACCAGCATCGTTCGGTAATGCTTATTATCACATCTGGCAACATGCCATAATTTTGTCATCCCCTTTCCTCCCCAACTCACAGATTTGGCCACTATGCTCCACCTACTTCAATTTACTATTATGCTTACACCGACACTTCCCGACAGCCTTCTTAAAGGGACTGTCCCACCTTTGTGAAAGTTGTCGAATCACACTTAATTGCATGTCTTCATGTCAGGCGAGGTCAGCTGAACATGTTCGTGATTTTTTTTTCCTAGAAAAAAAATGCTTATCTTGGAAGATATTCAACTTTTAGTTTTAATCGAAAAGTTGGGTTGGTGACGTCATATGATTTTGTTAATAACAGGGAAATCCTTTGTGCAGTCAAATATAGGACACAATTTTTTTGTCGACATCTATTGCGCAGAAAAAGCGAACCACCCGGTGTCTAGATTGGCTTAGTTTGCGAACCACCCGAGGATCTATAAATGAAAGACGAAAATATTCCAAGGCTAACCTTAAAACAAGTCGGCTAGCATTACCAGTTGGGTAGAGAGACGACGCTGTCGGTTTAGAGTCCCTATTTAAATACACATGGACCTTATTTTTTACAGATGTCAAAATTAAACTCCAATATCTTTTTGATTAGATCATTGTGGTTGTTTTAACTGCTACCATACTTAATTTCAATGCCTAGCCATAAACATGGCTATCTCAACTAAAATATAATGTTAAGATGGGATTGTCCCTTTAATTAACAGTTTTCCTTATTAACATGTCAAGGTATTTTGGCTCAATATCAATATCCAGCCACACGATACCGCGTCACCTAGAAGCAGTCAACTAAAGCCTTGGTCAACACCTGTAAACCAGGAGGGGGGGGGGGGGGGGTGTCCTCAAACCCGGAGACGCAATCTTCAATTGGATGGCTGTATTGCACAGTCATAAGCAGTAAGCAGTAAGCACCATCAAGTTTTGTCAGAGCCAGGTTACCACCTACAGCACGTCCTGCGGGTTCGAGACCCATGCTGGCCGGAACTTTTCAAAGAAGTATAGCTTGGCTCGGGAAGTACTTTAGAAACTGGGGTGTAACCGATAGAACACGTACAATGTACATACACTATACAGACAGACGGTGACACTTCAAATAGAAAGTTAGATATTATGATTTAACTAGATATTCCTATCACTTGGACGGATCAAAGCGACACGTTTGTATGAGCCCTATTTTCAAATGTATAAAGCAAAATGACAGGGTCCGAATGCTTTCAGTAATTTTATCTCATCTAAAAACCTGCCCGAATAGGTATCGGGATGCCTCATGTCGGTAAGTTGTTTAACCCGCCATTGACGGCAGGAAGGGGGAGGGGGGGGGGGGCGTTTAACCCGGCATTGACTGGGGTCTCAGCAGAACGCAGACTAGGGGGGGGGGGGGCGTTAAACGCCCCCTGGTTATCTTCCGAACCATTTATCACAGCGAGACGCGCAAGGCGGCGATCGAAAGCACTCAATGAGACAAATCTAAACCATGCTAAGAAAATTCAAAGTGAGGTCAAATATCAGGTCACGGTCAGGTCAAAGGTAAAAATCGGCGTATTTGAGTTTCTGGGCCATACTTTCCATCCAAAGCCTTTAATTGTGACCAGTTTCACCCAAAGTGCTGCTAAAGGTATGATACATATCCCGCATGAGCTAAAGTGAGATTGTTGGCCAAGGTCAAGGTCAAGGTCAGGTCACAAAAGGTCACTATGCTCAAAATATCTGCGAAAGTAATGCAACACATGTTTTATGAGTAATTTTCCACGTATACTTCGATAGTGATAGTCATTTTACCACCTGACGTCATTTACGTGAAGTAAATGTCAATTTCAGGCCAAGTTCATGTCACCGAAGGTCAAAGTTGTAAATTTTTTAATCTAAACAAAAAAGGAATGTTGCTAGACCAGTTTTGTCTCAGAAATACAGTGGTGGAATTTATCTATATGTATCTAGTCAATAAAATCCAAGAAACGCAATTTCAAAATATGACGTCATGAGTTACCCATACTTTAGATGTCATAAGTCAGTCAAAAATTTAGATATCAGTTAAAAAATTGGTTTGGTAGTTGCCTATTTTTTTTATTTTTTATTTTTAATAATAAATTTAGTCCGAATGTTTTGTATGGATGGATTTCCGAGGTCAGGATCCGCGCTAAGCAGAGCTTGTTGTGCAGGTCCTGACCTCACCACCCGATCGCGCAATTCCTGTTGGCCGGTAGAATTTAGAGACGAAAGTTTTACGTGCCCGACATACCTGGACACGGTCCGCCCCGCTCACTGACGTCACCTGACCTTGAGTGCGACAGCTGCCACCGGCCGCTGGCCATCCCAGTCAGGAGCAAATAGCGAGCGCCGAAGCGACTCGAACCCGAGCTGCCACAACCGGGATAGGTCAGAAGTCCAGCGCTCTCCCGACTGAGCTACAGGGGCGGTTTTTTTGCTACAGCCTATGTTTGGTTCTCTGACATATCTTCCGGTTTTTTGAATATTTTAGAAAATTTTGATTTTGTGATAATTTCTCCCATTTTGTTTGTAGTTTTTGGGGGTCAAAAACTAAATTTTTCTAAATCTGAGAAAACCAGTTGGTAGCCGTTGCACTCTGCTATCTTTTGGAGTTTTTCGATTGCATTTTGCTCCAAATGTGGCATGTGTAAGACCTGGCAAAGTTTATTTGATTTTGGTGTAAAACTCGTGTGTAGTGACGTCACTAAATTCGCTATAAATCGACGAAAATTCGACGAAATGTCTATATTTTTTGCACACAAGACGTACAATTAATGTATGAGAAGGTACCTGAAGTTTCATGTTGATAGCGATATTATTTTTTCAGCTATGGCGAAAATTATTCAGGGGGCGTCAAACCCCCGTCTATAGCGGGTTAACGCCCCCCCCCTGAAGCATTTTCGTAATAGCTCAAAAACCGATTGAGGTATCAATGTGAAGCTTCGGGTACCTGCTTCTACATCACGTTTACGTCTTCTGTGAAAAAATAAAGCAATTTTGTCAACAACAAAAAATTCGAGTTATATCGAATTTGGTGACGTCACTACACACGAGTTTTACACCAAACTCAATACACCAAGCAAATCAAATTTTTCAAAGTTATTAACAAATCTGGAATATATGTCAGAGAACCACATATGGGAAACTACCATACCAAATTGTAGAATGATATCACCATTTTTGACTGAGTTATGGCAACTGAAGTATGGGTAACTCATGACATCATATTTTTTATGTGTTTTTGGGTTAAATTGACAAGGTACAGACAAATAAATGTCACGACTGTATTTGTGAGACAAAAATGGTATAGAAACAAGCCATCTTTATATAGATTTAGCAATTTAACATTTTGACCTTCAGTGACCTAAACTTGACCTGAACTTGACATTATCTTCACGTAAATGAAGTTAGGTGGTAAAATGACTATCACTATCGAGTTCTACGTGGAAAATAACTCATAACACATGTGTTGCATGACTTTCGTAGATATTTTGAGCATAGTGACCTTTTGTGACCTGACCTTGACCTTAACCTTGGACAACAATTTCACTTTAGCTCATGCGGGATGTGTATCATACATTTGGCAGCACTTTGGGTGATCATGGTCGTAATTATAGGATTTGGATGGAAAGTATGGCCCATACAATCAAATACGTCGATTTCGAGCTTTGACCTACCATGACCTGACATTTGACCTCACTTTGACATTTTTAGTATGTTTTAGATTCGTCTCATCAAGAGCTTTCGATTACGACCTCGCGCGTCTCGCTACGATCATCGGTTCGGAAGATAACAGGGTGGGCGTTTAACCCCCAACCCCCCTCCCCCCAGTCAATGGCGTTCTGCTGAGACCCCAGCCAATGCCGGGTCAAGACAGTCTCAAGGGGTTTCGTTGCTTGAAAATTTTATTTACCCGCCCCGTACATTGACCCTGGGAATCAATGATGGCAATTAACCCGCGCCGTGCCGGGGGAGGGCGTTTGGACGCCCCACCTAAGGTTTTCGAGGATAGCGAAAAAATGGCGTTGCGCAGCGTCGCGCAGCGTCGCCGTTTTTGGCACAGCTGTTCTGGCATCAATTGCGCACATTATGTGAAAAGAATACCTCGGGTCATCTCAGGTCAGGTCACCAGACCAGGTCACGTGACCCCACCTCCAAAAATGTTTACGTTCGTACCACAGCCACAGTTTTTGGCCGATTTATTTAGTACTTACATGATTCCATAAGGGCGATAGTACCTACAATACGATTATCTCAGATTTTTTTAAATATTGGTGACCTAAAGTCGGGTCAATTTCGTGACTTTCCCATTATAAGTCAATGAGGAAATAATTAAATGCTTCCTATTCTGAGGATACGAATTATATCAGCCCAATTCCTTCTGGATCATGTTATCATAGGCCATTCTTGAAGTTCGAGGTTACATTTTTGTTCAGTGACCCCTACACGGTTAGATGAGGCAACCTGAGGTCACCAACACTTTTTTGCCAATAACTCTCGACAAAATGAAGATAGAGAAGTGCAACTGAAACCAATGTGTTTTCTCGTCGAGGTACGTCTTCCAATGTGCAACATAACCTAATTGGGTCACTACTTGACCTTGACCTGAGGTCAAGTTTCTGAGTTAACCTAACCTGGTCATCATGCAAATGATACGAGGCGCCTTGAAGAGACAAACACGATGGTGTCAAAATTATTGCCCTATCTTTGTTAGGAAAAATATATTTGTGAAAACTGTTTTTCTAAAAAAAATAACTTTTCTGACATTTGATGATCTCTGGAGCCTATACTATTAAACTGAGTTAACATCTGAGGACACTTTGGCGATTGCATTTTCAAGAGCTTTCCATTGCGGTTTTCTGTTTGTTCTTAGCTATCATACATAGTTCCTGTGATATCTTGGGATTTTTTTTAACGAAGTCCGAAAACTTGAAAATCTGGCCCTTGATGACCTTTGGTGACCTCAATATTGACCTGAGTAAAAAATGGTCATCATTGTAATGTGTCTAACAATAATGCTACGTAATATTATCTAATTTAGCGACGTTACTTGCCAACAGGCAACATATAAATTGATCACTTTAGCTGCATGCTCTGTGCATGCTGGAACATAGTCTCTTGACATATGACGCAGTTTTTGACAGCTCTCTATCATGGGTCGTGCCATTGACCGGCCCAGCTGGTATCCTAGCTGCCTTGTATTTGTTGACACGGTGGTAACATGCGCGGCGCCGGTGGCACACCCCTACCGGCCGGCGCCAGCCCTCACTCACTTGTCGCTCAGACGCTGCAGCAGCACCCTCCCTCTCTCTCTCTCTCTCTCTCTCTCTGAGCTGAAGCCATGGCAGACCCGATAGCAGTCCTGTGTCTGTTGCTGACGACCGGCACACTGACTGTGCTGGGTATTGATATCGACAAGTACCGACGTGAAGACGGCACATTCACTAACACCCCTGATGTCACTGTTGCAGCGGCAGCCGATACAACCTGCGCCATCAGCTGTACCGCGACGGAGCCGTGGTTCCTGCGCCATCAGCTGTACCGCGATGGAGCCGATACAACCTGCGCCATCAGCTGTACCGCGATGGAGCCGTGGTTCCTGCGCCATCTGCTGTACCGCTATGGAGCCGTGGTTCCTGCGCCATCAGCTGTACCGCGATGGAGCCGTGGTTCCTGCGCCATCAGCTGTACCGCGATGGAGCCGTGGTTCCGGCGCCATCAGCTGTACCGTGATGGAGCCGTGGTTCCTGCGCCATCAGCTGTACCGCGATGGAGCCGTGGTTCCTGCGCCATCAGCTGCAGCGCGATGGAGCCGTGGTTCCTGCGCCATCAGCTGTACCGCGATGGAGCCGTGGTTGCTGCGCCATCAGCTGTACCGCGATGGAGCCGTGGTTCCTGCGCCATCAGCTGTACCGCGATGGAGCCGTGGTTCCTGCGCCATCAGCTGCAGCGCGATGGAGCCGTGGTTCCTGCGCCATCAGCTGTACCGCGATGGAGCCGTGGTTCCTGCGCCATCAGCTGTACCGCGATGGAGCCGTGGTTCCTGCGCCATCAGCTGTACCGCGATGGAGCCGTGGTTCCTGCGCCATCAGCTGCAGCGCGATGGAGCCGTGGTTCCGGCGCCATCAGCTGTATCGCGATGGAGCCGATACAACCTGCGCCATCAGCTGTATCGCGATGGAGCCGTGGTTCCTGCGCCATCAGCTGTACCGCGATGGAGCCGATACAACCTGCGCCATCAGCTGTACCGCGATGGAGCCGTGGTTCCTGCGCCATCAGCTGTACCGCGATGGAGCCGATACAACCTGCGCCATCAGCTGTACCGCGATGGAGCCGATACAACCTGCGCCATCAGCTGTACCACGACTGAGCCGTGGTTCCTGCGCCATCAGCTGTACCGCGATGGAGCCGTGGTTCCTGCGCCATCAGCTGTACCGCGATGGAGTCGTGGTTCCTGCGCCATCGGCTGTACCGCGATGGAGCCGTGGTTGCTGCGCCATCAGCTGTACCGCGATGGAGCCGTGGTTCCGGCGCCATCAGCTGTACCGCGATGGAGCCGTGGTTCCTGCGCCATCAGCTGTACCGCGATGGAGCCGTGGTTCCTGCGCCATCAGCTGTATCGCGATGGAGCCGATACAACCTGCGCCATCATCTGTACCGCGATGGAGCCGTGGTTCCTGCGCCATCAGCTGTACCGTGATGGAGCCGTGGTTCCTGCGCCATCAGCTGTACCGCGATGGAGCCGATACAACCTGCGCCATCAGCTGTAGCGCGATGGAGCTGTGGTTCCTGCGCCATCCGCTGTACCGCGATGGAGCCGTGGTTCCTGCGCCATCAGCTGTACCGCGATGGAGCCGTGGTTCCTGCGCCATCAGCTGTACCGTGATGGAGCCGTGGTTCCTGCGCCATCAGCTGTACCGCGATGGAGCCGATACAACCTGCGCCATCAGCTGTAGCGCGATGGAGCTGTGGTTCCTGCGCCATCAGCTGTACCGCGATGGAGCCGTGGTTCCTGCGCCATCAGCTGTACCGCGATGGAGCCGTGGTTCCTGCGCCATCAGCTGTATCGCGATGGAGCCGATACAACCTGCGCCATCATCTGTACCGCGATGGAGCCGTGGTTCCTGCGCCATCAGCTGTACCGTGATGGAGCCGTGGTTCCTGCGCCATCAGCTGTACCGCGATGGAGCCGATACAACCTGCGCCATCAGCTGTAGCGCGATGGAGCTGTGGTTCCTGCGCCATCCGCTGTACCGCGATGGAGCCGTGGTTCCTGCGCCATCAGCTGTACTGCGATGGAGCCGTGGTTCCTGCGCCATCAGCTGTACCGCGATGGAGCCGTGGTTCCTGCGCCATCAGCTGTACCTTGATGAAGTGGTGGTTCCGCGACGGCTTCACGTACCAGGACAACGGCACCTGTGATCTGTACAGGGGTAATGAACACCATATATGTCTCAACGTCCCCATGCCGCCTTTGGAAGTGGACTCTGACTCTGCGTCTCTCAGCTACCGCCGCCAACAGGAGCCAGCACCACCCACCGTGCCCAGGTGAGAGACCAGTGGCGGATCTACCGCCGCCAACAGGAGCCAACACCACCCACAACGTGCCTAGGTGAGAGCAGAGGCGGGTCTGCCGCCGCCAACAGGAGCCAGCACCACCCACAACGTGCCCAGGTGAGAACAGTGGCGGATCTACCGCCGCCAACAGGAGCCAGCACCACCCACAACGTGCCCAGGTGAGAGCAGTGGCGGATCTGCCGCCGCCAACAGGAGCCAGCACCACCCACAACGTGCCCAGGTGAGAGCAGTGGCGGATATACCGCCGCCAACAGGAGCCAGCACCACCCACAACGTGCCCAGGTGAGAGCAGCGGCGGATCTACCGCCGCCAACAGGAGCCAGCACCACCCACAACGTGTCCAGGTGAGAGCTGTGGGGATCTACCGCCGCCAACAGGAGCCAGCACCACCCACAACGTGCCCAGGTGAGAACAGTGGCGGATCTACCGCCGCCAACAGAAGCCAGCACCACCCACAACGTCCCAGGTGAGAGCAGTGGCGGATCTGTTTCGAGTTTGAGGGTGGGTGGGTGGGGTGGGGGGATAATTTTGTTCAGCAAAGATAGTCACAAGCGATGTCGTATTTATAAATCTGTCAAGGGGCGGGGAAAGTCACCAAGAGGGCGCTATACCCCCCCCCCCACATGAGGGCGCCGTCAATACAAGTTGTTGAGCGGTAGGGAGAGGGGGGGGGGAGGGGGTAAATGATACAAATAAGAAAGAAGTTGATATCAAATTCAAAATGTTTAGAGATTTTCAACTCGTATTTGGGGGCGAGGGCAAAAACATACGTTTACTTCCCGATTTGTCGTTGTGGGGGGGGGGGAATTGCCGGTTTTGCCCAACCATATATCCGCCACGAGATCAGATATGGTGCAATATACTGTAGGTATGGCTCGTCGATATTGCTGACTCTTGTACACGTGTTGCCTTGATATTTATTATTCAGTTTGTCAACGTAGGTACTGTGATAGCCCTCGCCAGTTAAAAAAGTCGCCACTTAAGTCGCCAGTTAAAACAAAGGTTAAACAATTAAGGGATCGTGCTGGAGGGGTGGAGGGGGGGGGGGGGGGGGGGGGGCGGTGGTAGTAGTTGACTTACTACCGCTTTTAAAACAAACGTGTTTATTTTTATGAGAGGAAGACTTCGCTTACACAATTATAAGGCTGTAGGTTCTTTGGTGACCCCTGAGGTTAGGTCAGCCCGGTATGTTATCCTGGATGTTATCCTGGATGCTATCCTGGATGTTATCCTGGATGTTATCCTGGATGTTATCCTGGATGTTATCCTGGATGTTATCCTGGATGTTATCCTGGATGTTATCCTGGATGTTATCTTGGATGTTATCCTGGATGTTATCCTGGATGTTATCCTGGATGTTATCCTGGATGTTATCCTGGATGTTATCCTGGATGTTATCCCACTAGTGTATTTCCGTGAACATTGAGCTAAAATCAAGCTAGAGCCGCGGATCAAAATGCAGGACACTCGCTGTCTTTAGTGGAATGTGTTTCTGCCTTAGTTCGCTGTTGACCTTTAACCAGCACCCCGCTGGGAGGGTGTGTGTGTGTGTGTGTGTGTGTGTGTGTGTGTGTGTGTGTGTGCAAAATCAACCCCCGTCCTGGATTCTCTCAATAAGTTGCAAACCATTATCATATATCGCCGTAAATCTTGTATTACCTTATGCTGCATCAATGGTAAGTCTGCTAACTAAATTTCAATTAAATGGATGTATTACTTTGGGAGATAATGGCGTTTTAATGACGTCATGTCATGCTATTTCGGGTGGAAAAACGATAAATGTTTGACAAATCGTAAAAAATCGAGTTTTGATGTCAATTGGAAATAAAAAAGTAGAAAGAAAGGTAATGGCATTTTCTTTAAAATGGCTATCTCGGCTTTGATAAATATTGGGCTTCTGACCGCCCAAAATAAAACAAATGATTTTTTGGACACATTTTCACAAAACCCAAATTTAGAAGATATTCCAAAAACCGCAATACATATTTGAGAACCAAGTATGGACGATATCCAAGCCAAATTTCAAAGCAATATCTTTATGTTTGACTGACTTATGGCTCCCTAAGTATAAGTAACTCACTTCATTTTTTAAGTTACGTTATTTTGGCTTGTGACCAGAAACAGATAATTAAATACCACCGCTGTATTTCTGAGAGAAAACTCGTCTGGAAACATGTTTTTTTATTTAGATTAATCAATTTTAAATGTTGACCTTTTTCGACCTGACCATGACCTGAGGGACATTATATGGGATCAGGTTGTGAAAATGGCTGCTACTATCGAATTATACGTGTAAAGTAACCCATAAAACATGTGTAGCATGGCTTTCGTAGACCTCTTGCCAATAATGACCTTTTGTGACCTTGACCTTTGCTTACAATTTCACCTTTGCTTATGCAGGAGCTGCATTAAACCTTTGAGAGCACCTTGTGCGATAATAGTTGCAATCTAGGGCTTTGGATAGAAAGTATGGCCAAAAACTCAAATACTCCAATTTTGACCTTTTATCTGACCTTGACCTGACATGTGACCTTATTTTATAAACAAAAAAAATCGCGTATGCTTTATATGCGTCTCATTGAGAGCTTTCGATTTCCTCCTTGCATGTCTTGCTGCTGTTATTGGTTGGGAAGAAAACGAGGGGGCAGAATCTGCCCCCTTCCCTGTCCCCCCAGCGCCAAGCTGGGGGGGGGGGGGCAGATTGAACATCAGCCCGCGCTGGTGTTCGGCTGAATAGCCCAGCGGGGAGCGGGTTAACCTTTTACCAGAGGTAAACTTTGTGTATATGAGATGGTCGTGTTTGCCATAATGATAAAAGTATTATAGATAGGGATGATCACTAACAAGTTTTTTATTATTATAAACAATGGCCGAAATTACAGAATCAAACTTTGTTTTTACAACATCTTCAGGGTCCTGAAGATGTTGTAAAAACGAAAGCTGGATTCTGTAATTTCGGCCATTGTTTAAAAAAACAAATAATATTGTCATGTTAGTGATCATCCCAATAAATATTAATTTTACCAGAGGTCACTGACTTTGACCTGAAGTTACGGATTAAATTTTTTTTTATTAATGTATTCATACCCATGTATTAACAAAATCAATTTCAACATGTCTATTCTCTGACGCTCTGTTCAAGTAGGTTCGCCACAACAATACAATATTTATACAATTTATTACAGTTGTTTGGCATCCGTCACTTATGTTCGATGGAATCACCGGACTTGACTTACTCCCGTCACAGCGCCAGCCTGTCGAGTCACGTTAACCCTCGCCCGTGCAGCATCCGATCAGTGCATGACCGTGCTGCGCTCCCCTGCACGGGCACGCACTGATCGGACGCTGCACGGGCGAGGGTCTAAATTGAAAATGAAAAATAGAAATTAATATAAATACTTTGGTACAACACGCCCCTAGCGTTTCGCTCCTAATTGGGCTAGAACTTCGATTAAAAAACGAGCGTGTTGCTTGTCACGAGAGGAAGCCATTGATACACGATTTTTTAAGTCCCAGGTCATTATGTGATCTCTGAGGTCATGTCAATGACCCACAATTTAACCAAATTGTAAATGCGTATAAATTGAATTTAATCAAGCAAGAATCGCGAATGAGCATATTATTATGCTAAATGGGTGCCAAATTTGAAATCAGCGTGACAAATTGTCCTAGAAACTGCACAAATTCCAAAAAGGTCATGACAGGTCATGTCAGGTCATTTGAGGTCAGTGACCTCGGTTGGCCTGTGGGGGCGCATGACTCCAGTGGAACATACAATTATGTAAAAAGGATCCCATATTTGAAATCAGCGTCACAAAATGCCCTAGAAACTACCAGAAGCTAAAACAGTAATATGAGGTCATCGGAGGTCAGTGACCTCGGTTGACCTCTGAAAAGGTCAATCGAGGTCACAATATCAGTGGAAACCACAACTGTCACCTGGAAACACCTGTGCATATGCTCCTGAACAACAAACACAATGAAACTGCACAAGTTACAAGGATCAATACTACGGGACTCCAGTTGCGCCTGACATGACCTTGAAAAACAGGTCAACAGTCACGGGTCATGTGACCTACAACTTACAAAAATCAGAATACGTGTCAAATTGTTCACTAGTAGGGTACTGAAAGTTGCATCGCAATCAGTTGATATTTACGCAAGTTATTTCTGAAAAACCAAGGGGGTGGCATCAACCCCCCTGCAGTGGTGAGGGTTAACCCTCGCCAGTGCAGGGGGGGAAGCCACTCCCTCGGTTTTCGGGAATATCTCGCGTATTTATTACCGGATATCGATGCAACTTTCAGTACCCTACTTGTGAACAATTTGACACCTACTCCGAAATGTAAAACTTCTACTCCCGATGACCCGTGACCTATGACCTGTTTTTCAAGGTCATGTCAGGCGCAACTGGCGTCCCGTAGTATCGATGCTTGTAATGTATGCACTTTCCGATTGTTTGTTGTTCAGGAGCATATGCACAGGTGTTAACAGGTGACATCTATGGCTTCCACTGAGTTCATGACCTCGGTTGACCTTTTCAGAGGTCAACGGTGGTCACTGACATCTATGGCCTGAAATTACTTTTCTGGCCTGTGGCAGTTTCTGACATTTTGTTAAGCTTATTTCAAATTTGGCATCCATTTTAATTTGAGGGGGCGGATTCCGCCCCCCCCCCCTCATGTTTTATCGCAGATATCTCCAGAACGGCTGCGAGCAAGCCCATGAAATTTTGGGACTTTTCATAGAATTGGATACCGCATTTGGAGTCAAAATTTTGAGTTCTTAACTTGAACAGAGGCGGTTCCAGGGCACAGTTGTGGGTGGGTTCGGAGGCGACATTTGGCGATAATACGGAAATGCGATCTTCAAGGTTTCTTCCTAACTGCCTGAAGTATGAAGGAGTTACATCGGTTTACGGTGATTGCTACAAGTGCAAATTAGTTGATGTTAATGAAATATCATACAAATTGCATGGCAGAGGCGGTTTCAGGGGCTTGAAAGGGGGGGGGGGGGGGTCCAGGAAGTATTCAATACTTGGAGGGAAGCCAATAGAGCGATATAAGGGACATGTATAGCAATCAAGATGTAAAAGATAGCTTCTGTTTCCATTATTTGCATAATTTATTACATATAGAGTTTCAGGAGCGTGTTCAGAAACATGACAAGGGGGGTGACTGGCATGGTGATGACGATATGCCAGCGATAACGGCGAAATATACGTTTATCTTATAATGATATATGCTCATATGAGGCCAGAAAAGGGAACAAAGGCATTTTTTGCAGAGGCGCGCTCAGGAATGGAAGAAAGGGGGTCATATTATTGCAAGGAAACTAAGAGCTATGGACGTACAATGACCTAACATACTGCAGTTTTAGGATGAAACACGCATCACAGGCTACTCTACGAACGATTATAAGATAATAGGCGAGTCCAGGTAGGGTAAAAAGGGGGATAAGCAATGTTAATGGAAGTTGTAAGTGAAATAGTCACTGTTGACTAGTTAGTATCATAATAGCGGATAATATACTTATCAAAAGGTCTTGCGCCGCCCCAGTTTGGATCCTGGATACGCCTATGATGAAGTGCAACACGCAAAAAGGAACTATCTACGATCAGTAACATATTTATAGTGCTGGGTAGCAACTTGTCTGCGGTTAATATTTTTTCCCAATTTGACCTCCCTTTTTCACTAACCTGGTACCGCCCATTGGCAAAAAAATATGATTTATAATTGTTCTGTCTAATGTCACAATCACATACCATTTCATTTATCATAAAAACAACATAAAACAATGGTTTTATTACGCATTTACTTCACCCCCATATTGAGTGACCTGCACACGCCTATGATTTTTGAATTTTCAAACATCACCGTCATATATCAATTTCCAATTCAATCTCTATCGATTCCTATTGGTTGTGTTAAAATCGGTCGATAAACATGAAAGCTATGTTGGATCAAAAATACCACTAAAATTTGTAGTTTTTGCTCCCCCGTTGTCCCCCTATCCAAAATGTAGATTTTGTGTATGATTTTTAAATGTAGATCGTGTTGAGGGGAACCAAACACCCTTTCATTTTTGAAAATCGGACGGCTAGACCTCGAGATCTCTGGGGGGGGGGGGGGCGGAATCCGCCCCCTATTACACATAGGGGTAGCCAGGAGCCTGTTACAAATAGGGTTAAAGTAGCTCCCAAAAAAATCAAATTTTGACAAATAAAACTACCTCTGAACACAACCGGGTAGGATAGCCAAACCTGCAGGTAAGAGCGCAGCATGAGCGCAAACATTCTCCGCATATTGATATGCATATTTATACAGACCTTGGATATGCAAAGCCAAAACAATGAGAACAAAAAACAACATTAATATCAGTTAAACATGTCTCTCAGTTACTTACCCATTTTATTTTCAATCCCTGGAACGATGGACAACACTGCATGCCAAAATCAACTCCAGCGGTATTTTTTTAGTGATTATTACGATTATTATCTATCGCTGGTAACTCACACGACTGCAAGCTGTAATGGCGGACGCGTGACTGGCGTCGGAGATTGCGTCGGGGCGCCCCAGCCAATCAGAGGGCGAGGATTTAGAACACACGCAAAGAAAAACACCACATACTCACGATCACTCACGGCCCTTACTAACTGCCTTCCGACAACTCGCCCCATACTAACGACGTGAGTATTCATCCGACCTTCCGACAACTCATCCCATACTAACGACGTGAGTATTCATCCGACCTTCCGACAACTCATCCCATACTAACGACATGAGTATTCATCCGACCTTCCGACAACTCATCCCATACTAACGACGTGAGTATTCATCCGACCTTCCGACAACTCATCCCATACTAACGACGTGAGTATTCATCCGACCTTCCGACAACTCATCCCATACTAACGACGTGAGTATTCATCCGACCTTCCGACAACTCATCCCATACTAACGACGTGAGTATTCATCCGACCTTCCGACAACTCACCCCATACTAACAACGTGAGTATTCATCCGACCTTCCGACAACTCATCCCATACTAACGACGTGAGTATTCATCCGACCTTCCGACAACTCGCCCCATACTAACGACGTGAGTATTCATCCGACCTTCCGACAACTCATCCCATACTAACGACGTGAGTATTCATCCAACCTTCCGACAACTCATCCCATACTAACGACGTGAGTATTCATCCGACCTTCCGACAACTCACCCCATACTAACGACGTGAGTATTCATCCGACCTTCCGACAACTCACCCCATACTAACGACATGAGTATTCATCCGACCTTCCGACAACTCACCCCATACTAACGACGTGAGTATTCATCCGACCTTCCGACAACTCACCCCATACTAACGACGTGAGTATTCATCCGACCTTCCGACAACTCACCCCATACTAACGACGTGAGTATTCATCCGACCTTCCGACAACTCATCCCATACTAACGACGTGAGTATTCATCCGACCTTCCGACAACTCATCCCATACTAACGACGTGAGTATTCATCCGACCTTCCGACAACTCATCCCATACTAACGACGTGAGTATTCATCCGACCTTCCGACAACTCATCCCATACTAACGACATGAGTATTCATCCGACCTTCCGACAACTCATCCCATACAAACGACGTGAGTATTCATCCGACCTTCCGACAACTCATCCCATACTAACGACGTGAGTATTCATCCGACCTTCCGACAACTCACCCCATACTAACGACGTGAGTATTAATCCGACCTTCCGACAACTCATCCCATACTAACGACGTGAGTATTCATCCGACCTTCCGACAACTCACCCCATACTAACGACGTGAGTATTCATCCGACCTTCCGACAACTCATCCCATACTAACGACGTGAGTATTCATCCGACCTTCCGCGACAACTCACCCCATACTAACGACATGAGTATTCATCCGACCTTCCGACAACTCATCCCATACTAACGACGTGAGTATTCATCCGACTTTCCGACAACTCATCCCATACTAACGACATGGGTATTCATCCGACCTTCCGACAACTCATCCCATACTAACGACGTGAGTATTCATCCGACCTTCCGACAACTCATCCCATACTAACGACATGAGTATTCATCCGACCTTCCGACAACTCACCCCATACTAACGACGTGAGTATTCATCCGACCTTCCGACAACTCATCCCATACTAACGACGTGAGTATTCATCCGACCTTCCGACAACTCATCCCATACTAACGACATGAGTATTCATCCGACCTTCCGACAACTCATCCCATACTAACGACGTGAGTATTCATCCGACCTTCCGACAACTCATCCCATACTAACGACGTGAGTATTCATCCGACCTTCCGACAACTCATCCCATACTAACGACATGAGTATTCATCCGACCTTCCGACAACTCATCCCATACTAACGACGTGAGTATTCATCCGACCTTCCGACAACTCATCCCATACTAACGACGTGAGTATTCATCCGACCTTCCGACAACTCATCCCATACTAACGACATGAGTATTCATCCGACCTTCCGACAACTCATCCCATACTAACGACGTGAGTATTCATCCGACCTTCCGACAACTCACCCCATACTAACGACATGAGTATTCATCCGACCTTCCGACAACTCATCCCATGCTAACGACGTGAGTATTCATCCGACCTTCCGACAACTCATCCCATACTAACGACGTGAGTATTCATCCGACCTTCCGACAACTCACCCCATACTAACGACGTGAGTATTCATCCGACCTTCCGACAACTCACCCCATACTAACGACGTGAGTATTCATCCGACCTTCCGACAACTCATCCCATACAAACGACGTGAGTATTCATCCGACCTTCCGACAACTCATCCCATACTAACGACATGAGTATTCATCTGACCTTCCGACAACTCATCCCATACTAACGACATGAGTATTCATCCGACCTTCCGACAACTCATCCCATACTAACGACATGAGTATTAATCCGACCTTCCGACAACTCATCCCATACTAACGACGTGAGTATTCATCCGACCTTCCGACAACTCATCCCATACTAACGACATGAGTATTCATCCGACCTTCCGACAACTCACCCTATACTAACGACGTGAGTATTCATCCGACCTTCCGACAACTCATCGCATACTAACGACGTGAGTATTCATCCGACCTTCCGACAACTCATCCCATACTAACAACGTGAGTATTCATCCGACCTTCCGACAACTCATCCCATACTAACGACGTGAGTATTCATCCGACCTTCCGACAACTCATCCCATACTAACGACGTGAGTATTCATCCGACCTTCCGACAACTCATCCCATACTAACGACATGAGTATTCATCCGACCTTCCGACAACTCACCCCATACTAACGACGTGAGTATTCATCCGACCTTCCGACAACTCACCCCATACTAACGACGTGAGTATTCATCCGACCTTCCGACAACTCATCCCATACTAACGACATGAGTATTCATCCGACCTTCCGACAACTCATCCCATACTAACGACATGAGTATTCATCCGACCTTCCGACAACTCATCCCATACTAACGACGTGAGTATTCATCCGACCTTCCGACAACTCATCCCATACTAACGACATGAGTATTCATCCGACCTTCCGACAACTCATCCCATACTAACGACGTGAGTATTCATCCGACCTTCCGACAACTCATCCCATACTAACGATGTAAGTATTCATCCGACCTTCCGACAACTCATCCCATACTAACGACATGAGTATTCATCCGACCTTCCGACAACTCATCCCATACTAACGACATGAGTATTCATCCGACCTTCCGACAACTCACCCCATACTAACGACGTGAGTATTCATCCGACCTTCCGACAACTCATCCCATACTAACGACGTGAGTATTCATCCGACCTTCCGACAACTCATCCCATACTAACGACATGAGTATTCATCCGACCTTCCGACAATTCATCCCATACTAACGACGTGAGTATTCATCCGACCTTCCGACAACTCATCCCATACTAACGACATGAGTATTCATCCGACCTTCCGACAACTCATCCCATACTAACGACGTGAGTATTCATCCGACCTTCCGACAACTCATCCCATACTAACGACGTGAGTATTCATCCGACCTTCCGACAACTCATCCCATACTAACGACATGAGTATTCATCCGACCTTCCGACAACTCATCCCATACTAACGACATGAGTATTCATCCGACCTTCCGACAACTCACACCATACTAACGACGTGAGTATTCATCCGACCTTCCGACAACCCATCCCATACTAACGACGTGAGTATTCATCCGACCTTCCGACAACTCATCCCATACTAACGACGTGAGTATTCATCCGACCTTCCGACAACTCATCCCATACTAACGACATGAGTATTCATCCGACCTTCCGACAACTCATCCCATACTAACGACGTGAGTATTCATCCGACCTTCCGACAACTCATCCCATACTAACGACGTAAGTATTCATCCGACCTTCCGACAACTCATCCCATACTAACGACATGAGTATTCATCCGACCTTCCGACAACTCATCCCATACTAACAACATGAGTATTCATCCGACCTTCCGACAACTCATCCCATACTAACGACGTGAGTATTCATCCGACCTTCCGACAACTCATCCCATACTAACGACATGAGTATTCATCCGACCTTCCGACAACTCATCCCATACTAACGACGTGAGTATTCATCCGACCTTCCGAAAACTCATCCCATACTAACGACGTGAGTATTCATCCGACCTTCCGACAACTCATCCCATACTAACGACATGAGTATTCATCCGACCTTCCGACAACTCATCCCATACTAACGACATGAGTATTCATCCGACCTTCCGACAACTCATCCCATACTAACGACGTGAGTATTCATCCGACCTTCCGACAACTCACCCCATACTAACGACATGAGTATTCATCCGACCTTCCGACAACTCATCCCATACTAACGACATGAGTATTCATCCGACCTTCCGACAACTCACCCCATACTAACGACATGAGTATTCATCCGACCTTCCGACAACTCATCCCATACTAACGACATGAGTATTCATCCGACCTTCCGACAACTCATCCCATACTAACGACAGGAGTATTCATCCGACCTTCCGACAACTCATCCCATACTAACGACGTGAGTATTCATCCGACCTTCCGACAACTCATCCCATACTAACGACATGAGTATTCATCCGACCTTCCGACAACTCATCCCATACTAACGACGTGAGTATTCATCCGACCTTCCGACAACTCATCCCATACTAACGACGTGAGTATTCATCCGACCTTCCGACAACTCATCCCATACTAACGACATGAGTATTCATCCGACCTTCCGACAACTCATCCCATACTAACGACGTGAGTATTCATCCGACCTTCCGACAACTCATCCCATACTAACGACATGAGTATTCATCCGACCTTCCGACAACTCATCCCATACTAACGACGTGAGTATTCATCCGACTTTCCGACAACTCATCCCATACTAACGACATGAGTATTCATCCGAACTTCCGACAACTCATCCCATACTAACGACGTGAGTATTCATCCGACCTTCCGACAACTCATCCCATACTAACGACATGAGTATTCATCCGACCTTCCGACAACTCATCCCATACTAACGACATGAGTATTCATCCGACCTTCCGACAACTCATCCCATACTAACGACATGAGTATTCATCCGACCTTCCGACAACTCATCCCATACTAACGACGTGAGTATTCATCCGACCTTCCGACAACTCATCTCATACTAACGACATGAGTATTCATCCGACCTTCCGACAACTCATCCCATACTAACGACATGAGTATTCATCCGACCTTCCGACAACTCACCCCATACTAACGACGTGAGTATTCATCCGACCTTCCGACAACTCATCCCATACAAACGACGTGAGTATTCATCCGACCTTCCGACAACTCATCCCATACTAACGACGTGAGTATTCATCCGACCTTCCGACAACTCACCCCATACTAACGACGTGAGTATTCATCCGACCTTCCTACAACTCATCCCATACTAACGACATGAGTATTCATCCGACCTTCCGACAACTCATCCCATACTAACGACGTGAGTATTCATCCGACCTTCCGACAACTCACCCCATACTAACGACGTGAGTATTCATCCGACCTTCCGACAACTCATCCCATACTAACGACATGAGTATTCATCCGACCTTCCGACAACTTATCCCATACTAACGACGTGAGTATTCATCCGACCTTCCGACAACTCACCCCATACTAACGACGTGAGTATTCATCCGACCTTCCGTCAACTCATCCCATACTAACGACATGAGTATTCATCCGACCTTCCGACAACTCACCCCATACTAGCGACGTGAGTATTCATCCGACCTTCCGACAACTCATCCCATACTAACGACATGAGTATTCATCGGACCTCCCGACAACTCATCCCATACTAACGACATGAGTATTCATCCGACCTTCCGACAACTCACCCCATACTAACGACGTGAGTATTCATCCGACCTTCCGACAACTCACCCCATACTAACGACGTGAGTATTCATCCGACCTTCCGACAACTCACCCCATACTAACGACGTGAGTATTCATCCGACCTTCCGACAACTCACCCCATACTAACGACGTGAGTATTCATCCGACCTTCCGACAACTCACCCCATACTAACGACGTGAGTATTCATCCGACCTTCCGACAACTCACCCCATACTAACGACATGAGTATTCATCCGACCTTCCGACAACTCACCCCATACTAACGACGTGAGTATTCATCCGACCTTCCGACAACTCACCCCATACTAACGACGTGAGTATTCATCCGACCTTCCGACAACTCACCCCATACTAACGACGTGAGTATTCATAGTAACGCAAATACGCAGAACGATGGTAATGATATCCACCGTGTTGCTTTTCTCTGAGTTTTATAGCTTGGTTTTTGGTTGGTACAGCCTTGCTTGAGTATATTTTTTTTCAGTGCACTTTTCAACACCTCTCACGCGGCACGTGCCACGCGCAATGGTAGTCACCCACATGAGTAGGCACTGGTCTCAAACAAGTTAGGTTGGATGGGGCTACTCAGAAAAGAAAGCCGCTTGTCAATCGGACGTGCGGTTGCAGAGATATTAGCTTCTCAAAAGCGTCGTCACGGGCCGGGTCGGGCCGGGCCGCTCATATTCAGATTTTTCCCATATACCACGGAAGGACGAGCGAGCGCTTCGCGCTCGCTCGTAAAACCCAACTACGTCTATATCATAAGTGCAGCATGCTTTTGGCGTACAATTATTGCAATATATGACCAGTATTTTTAAAGATGATTTTAGTGCCAGATGAATGTCCAGCGAGACACCAAAGCCTGGTTGGATTCAAACTGGCTGCAATAATTAAAACATTGCCAAAATGAGCAGAATATCACCCTCTATTCGTGCGGTATAGGAACACCATTTATCTTGCATGTTGCATTTCCAGTAGTGTGCCTCAAAAACAGAAGTGGAAATTATCGAGAATATTTATTTGAAGCATTTTCATGTCAAACACGACATTCCGAGCATAGAACACGACACCGTCGAAAATATCGCCTTCCCTGGTCTGCTTGACCATTGCAAGCACTAAGTACCAGCTTTCTTCTATGAATCCGTTCTCAAAGCACCCTATTCATCATGGTTTACAGAATAGTAGTTACAGAATAGTAGTCAAACTCTATTAGTAGTTTGAAGATAAGGTTCGATATCCATTATACTAGCTAAACAGACAGGAAATTGATTATCTAATCAGAAATCTAATCAGAAATCTAATCAGAAATCTAGCGAATGTCATAAGTAAGCCACTAAAGACACGACAGCAGCCATTTTGTTTTATACATACACCTTCTATTTTCTTAAACACATGCCATCAACACAGAACATGAGGCAAAATCAGCCAGCAAAGCATACGAAACACTTACAAACATTACAACAAACATTCACACATCTATAAGAACATTAACATCGTACCATCGTAACATCTATAAGAATGAATCTATAAGATCTATACATCTATAAGAAGAATAACATCTATAAGAACTCTGCCCGCGCCGCCTTGCGTACATCCGCGGTTAACCTTGCGAAGCGGCGCCCGCCTCGCTACCGACCGGGCGTGCGAACCGTCGACCAGCCTAGCTGGGTCACATATACCCGAGTAGCGTAATTGTGTGGACATGAGAGTTCTTCCGCACAACATGGACACGCATAAACGAGTATCCACCATCGGCACCAAGAACTTTAGGAAAGTGACGACTAGTGTAAACGATCATGACGTGATGACAATTCGAATGATCCTCAGCTAAGAAGGATATCTCTAAAGACATAAGAGTAAGTATTAAGTAATTTCATGGACCCAAGTTGAGAACTCTCCGTAATTGTGAGACAAGTGGGCGGAGCCAAGGTAAAAGTGGGCGGAGCCAAACAATGTCCATGAAATCGTGTGGAATGACACAATTATGTCATTCGCGGGTTGCGTGGACATTACAACCACGAACGTGATCATTTGCCCTATGCACCAATTTGTATTAATATTTGATAGCTTATCGTTGAAATCATCGGCCTTTGGGGGGGGGGGGGGTGAGCAGCGCCAACCACTAAATCCGCACCCGATCAGCCAATCAGTATTAATTACGCAAGTCTAGTGCTACGAAGTGAAAATAAGATGGTAAGGTAAGGGGAGTTTGTGGTAGGGGGGGGGGGGCGTCCCCCTGGCTAACTTCCACACTAACGTTCCGAAAAACAACGAAAACAACGAAAACAACGAAAAACAAGTTTATTTTTTCATTTTTGCAGTGAAAAACACAAAATATCGAAAATCCGAGATAGTCATTTTTTATATTTTGTCATTTCCTTTTGTTCACCATTTTGTATTTGCAATTTTTGTCAAAACTCAAATTTTTATGATTTTGCAAGCATGTATTGTTTTTCCACCAAAAATTACATGACATGACGTGATTAAAACGTCATTATCTCCCAAAGCAATCCACCATTCTCATTGAAATGTAGTGATAAGACGTAGAATCGATGCAGCATAAGGTACTGCAGGATTGACATTGATATCTATCATTGTTTTCAAGTTATTGAGAAAATCCGGGAAGGTGGGGGGGGGGGGGCAGATTTTACCACCTCCAGCGGGGCGCGGGTTACTGCAAATATTATCCTGAATCTTCTTCAATTCGAATTCAGGAAACAACACAGTACGTACATGCCGATTGTTCAAATGTACGATGAAGTTTACAAAATCTCTACAAAATAACGAAACAACATGCTCCACCTTGATTTACAGAAAGCTTTGGATACAGTTTGCTTGGCAATTATCTTGAAAAAAATACACCGCATTGTGATACGAGGAGTTTCTACAACACGATATCGTCATATATTAATAAGAGGCATAAAATGGCAATAATATATATATATATATATATATATATATATATATATATATATATATATATATATATATATATATATATATATATATATATATATATATATATATATATATTTCTTGTTATAATACAATACAACACGATATCGTCATATATTAATAAGAGGCATAAAATGGCAATAATATATATATATATATATATATATATATATATATATATATATATATATATATATATATATATATATATATATATATATATATATATATATATATATATATATATATATATATATATATATATATATATATATATATATATATATATATATATATATATATATATATATATATATATATATATATATATATATTTCTTCTATGCCGCCACCCATTAACAGGTGATCAGGAGTGCCCCCGCCCTCGATCCCATCGACGCACATCACCTTACTTTAACACCAGAGAACAAAAGAGAAAATGTCGCGGCACTCCCAGCTAGGAAATGGAAGAAGAAATAAAAAATCAAATGAAGAGAGGAAGGCTAAGTGGTCAGTGGTAATGTGGTTAAAAATAAGAAGGCAGAAAGTAGTCGTTGCTGAAATCAACAAGTGACTGCCCCCCCCCCCCCCCCCCAACTACGCCCCTGGGAATCATACATTCTGACATTCGCACATACGTAACCGAGTTAGTAAGGATTGTAAGTGTGTGCCCCACTGCCTGCTGCCCCCATCACGTTGCCATCAAGAAAGGTTTGCCAGACAGTGAGGCAGGATACAATTTCATTCATACAAAGGTTGGGGAAGGCAGATCCTGGTCTAGGCAAGCAGAAGGTCTATGCTGGAACCCGGTGAGCCCCCCAGCTAAGCAAAGCTTGTTGCTGTTCGATCTCACCCAGGTTCCAGCGTCGGTTAGTCGGGGTGGCTTTCGCGCATGATATAATTAATTGATCTATAAGTTGAAACATGATATAATTAATTCATATTTCAAGAAAGCAGAAAAGAAATAGAGGTACTATATTGCTCAACACCAATATAAATCTCTATCTCTGATTTACTATGTTTTATTTCAAATTATGCACGTTTATGCATGCTTATGTTGTTTGTTTATATACTGTTACTTAGTTCTGCAAATTTGTATTATTGTTTATTTATAATGTTACATACATTACAAACTGCATAACTTCATTCTTTTGCGGTTGCATCTAAGAAACAAATGATGAAGATTGGAGTCCCACAGGGTTCAATTTTAGGTCTTCTTTTACTTATTCTCTATATTAAGACATCAGCAATACAACAGAAATTGGTACATTTTACTTATTTGCTGATGATATACGGCAATTTATATTCAAGCTAGAAATGTTGAAGAGCTGCAAATAAAGATCAAATAATTTATTCCAAAAATAACGAGTTGTTCCATGTAAATATATTATCACTAATGCATCAAAGACAAATTACCAAATCTATTCAACATCAGTGACGTGACAAGATCTTGACATAGTATTAAATGATACACCAATCACGAGAAACCCATGCATTAAATACTTAGGAGTTCTTTTGATGAAAATCGTAAATGGAATAGTCATATATATATATAGTGCAATATGTGTGATAAGCCGTAATATATAGGAGTTATCGGAATATCCAAGCTTTATTTATCCTCATATCAACTTCTATTGCAGTGCAATGCATTAATTCCGCCCCATCTAAATTATTGTGCAGTGATCTGGATTCTGGGGTGGGAATTATGACACTAACATTAACAAGCCTTCGATAGTGCGGAAACGAGCGATTTGTCCGCCCCTGTAGCTCAGTGGGAGAGCCTACTGACCTTTCCTGGTAGTGGTAGCCCGAGTTCGAGTCAAGGTCAAAGCCTACATTACCAAAGCCTTGTACTCCTCTCAGACATTTCCTCTAGCATACACTGAAAAACAATGAGAACTTGCACTGGTCTTCCTTCGAGAGCCTCACCGGCGCTCGACCGGCAGACCACCTCTACCACCACGGGACCCTCTAACGGCCAGCAGAGAGTCCTCTACAGATCGGCAGGGTCCTCTAACCCGGCAGTCACTGGGGTATATTCTGTAACACGACTCACGGGGGGGGGGGGGCTTTTTTAGCCCCCCCCCCTGGTATCTTCAGAACCAATGATCGCAGCGGGACACGCAAGGCAGAATTCGAAAGCGCTCAATGAGAGAAGCCTAACGCAAACTTAAAAATGTCAAATTAAGGTCACATGTCAGGTCACGGTCAAGTCAAACGTCAAAATCGAGGTATTTGAGTTTATGGACAATACTTGCCATCCATGGCCTTCGATTACGCCTATAATCACCCAAAGTGATGTCAAAGGTATGATACATATCCCACATGAGCTAAAGTGAGATTGTTGGAAAAGAGCAAGGTCAAGGTCAGGTCACAAAAGGTTACTACACTCAAAATATCAACGAAAGTCATGCAGCACATGGTTTATGGATGCTTTTACGCGTATAATTCGATAGTAGAAGTAATTTTACCACCTGACTTCATTTACGTGAAGTTAGTGTCAAGTTCAGGTCAAGTTCAGGCCACTGAAGGTCAAAATTTGAAATTGATAAATCGAAATAAAAAAGGCATGTTTCTATATCAGATTTATCTAAAGAAAACAGTGCTGGCATTTATTTGTCTGTATCCGGTCAATAAAATCCAAAAAACGCAATTTCAAAATCTGACGTCATGATTTACCCATACTTTATATGTCATGAAAGTAAAAAAAGATGATTTAATTTTGAAATTTGGTGTGGTAGTTGCCCATATGTTGTTATCTGATATATATTCCGTTTTTTTCAATATCTTTCAAATATTTGATTTTGTGAGCATTTTTTCAAAAAAAGTTTTTTTCTTCAAATTTTGGGTCAAAACCCAAATGTTTCGAAATTTCGAGATAGCCAGTTTGTAGCCCTTGCAATGTTCTACCTTTTAGCGTTTTTCGATTGCATTTTGCTTCATATGCGGCATTTGTAGGGCCTGGCAAAATTTAGCCGATTTTGGTGTCAAAATCGTGTTTAGTGACGTCACTAAATTCACTATATCTCAAATAAATTCTGACGAAATTTTTTAATTTTTTCTTATAATGTGTAAAATGATGCCCGGATAGGTACTGCAAGTTTGGCGTCGATATCTGCATTAGTTATTGAGATATGCCTAATATTCCTAAGGGGGGGGGGGCTAAAAAAAGCCCCCCCCAGTGACTCGCGGGCTAAAGGCCGGAAGAGGGCCCTCTACAATCACTCTACAGATTGGCTGGGACACTCCGCAGATCGACAGGGCCCCTACAGACTGAGAGAGGGCCGTCTACAGGTCGGCAGGATCCTCTAAATGCCGATAGAGGCTGTCTGCAGATTGACAAGGCGATCTCCAGATCGGCAGGGCCCTCTAAAGGCTGGCAGGGCCCTCTAAAGGCCGGCAGAAGGCCCTTATAGATTGGCTGGGGCACTCTGCAGAACGTTAGGGCCCCTAAAGGCTGGGAAAGGGCCCTCTACAGGTCTGCATGACCCTCTAAATGCCGACAGGGGGCCCTCTGCAGATTGGCAGGCCCTCTACATGCTAGAAAGGCCCTCTAAAGGCGGGTAGAGGGCCCCCTATAGATCGGCAGGGCCCTCTAAAGGCCAGCAAAGGGCCTCTACAGATTGGTTGGGACACTGCAGATTGACAGGGCTTCTAAAGGCTGGCAGAGGGCCCTCTACAGGTCGGCAGGGCCCTCTAAATGCCGACAGAGGCACTCTACAGATTGGCAGGGCGATCTACAGATCGGCAGGACCCTCTAAAGACCGGCAGAGGGTCCTCCCCAGATCGGCAGGGACCATCTACAGATTGGCAGGGCCCTATAAAGGCCGGCAGAGGGCCCTCTACAACCGGAGGGGCCATCTAAATGCCGACAGGGGGCCTTCTGCAGATCGGCAGGCCCTTTAAAATATGGTAGAGGGCCCTATCCACACTGGCTGGGGCCCCTTTCTACGTATTTACATATACATGCTTTTAACCCGCGCGGCGCTGGGGGGGGGTAAATTTTACCCCCCCCCCCCCCCCTCCCGGATTTTCTCAATAACTTGAAAACTATGAAAGATATCACCGTGAAACTTATGGTACCTTTGCATCAATTCTAAGTCTTCTGCCAATTTTTTTTTTTAATTCGTGAAAATTTTGAGGAGATAATGACGTTTTAGTGACGTCATGTCATGTCATTTTTGGTGAAAAAACGTTAAATGTTTGAAAAAATCGTAGAGCATAACATCTTATTGCACCTCGCAAATAAAAGACGTCAAAAGACAGAGAATAACATTGTCTTTAAAATGGCTATCTCGGAGTTTCAATATTTTGGGTTTTTGACCCCCAAAAATGAAAAAAAAACTGATTTTTTGGAAGAATTTCCACAAAAGTTTTTTTAAAAACCATTTTCAAAAAAACAGAAGAAGTAATAGAGAACCGAGTATGAACGATGCTGAAACCAAATTTCAAAGCAATATCTTTATTTTTGACTGACTTATAGCTCTCGAAGTATAAGTAACTCAGGACGTCATTTTTTTATTTGCGTTTTTTGGCTTTTACTGACCAGATACAGACAAATACATGCCACCACTGTATTTCTAAGACAACACTAGTCTAGAAACATGCAATGTTTATCTAGATTAATTAATTTAAAATATTGTCCTTATTATGACCTGACCTTGACCTGAGGACTATTATATGGGGTCAGGCTGTAAAAATGGCTGCTTCTATCGAATTATACGTGTAAAATAACCCATACAACATGTGTCGCATGGCTTTCGTAGACCAGTGACCTTTTGTGACCTGATCTTGACCTTGACCTTTGCTTACAATTTCACTTTTACTTATGCAGGAGATGCATTATACAGTTGGGAGCACTTTGTGAGATAACAGTTGCAATATAAGGCTTTGGATGAAAAGTATAGCCCAAAAACCCAAATACTTAAATTTTGGCACTTGACCTGACCGTGACCTGACATGTGACCTTATTTTAAGAATTTCGGGTACGCGTTAGATTCTGCTCACTGAGAGCTTTCGATCGCCGCCTTACGCGTCTCGCTGCGGTTATTGGTTCGGAAGATACGAGGGGGGGTAAACTTTTTCCCCAGCACCGGGCGTTCGGATGGAGACCCCAGCGCCGCGCGGGTTAACAGACAGGCAAGTGCTGTTATTTATTCGTGTTACGATTTTTTCATCGGTTCGTGGGCGTTATTTTATGCGACGTAAGGCGTTTTGCGGGCGCCTGACACCATCAAAATCACTTGGGCCTTCGGCCCCAGGGGCCCTCGCTCGGTCACCAGAGGGGCCCCTGGCCTCCAGGGGGGGGGGTCATGGCCCCTTGTCCCCCCTTTCCTACGCCCGTGCCTATTATAACATGCAAATCCACATTAAAAATGCTGCCCTACGGGAGCTTTTTTCACCTTCGCCCTACGGGAGGGGGGGGGGCTGACAGCCCCCTGTTAACTTTCAAACCAAGCAACTTAGAGCAATGCGGTACGAACCAGCATATTTCCTGTCATGAGAGGAATCTAACTGTATGTGATTTTTTTGGTTTCAGGTCAACGGGTGACCTTCCAGGTCAAGTGAATGACCTCGGATTTACCAAGTCCAGAACAGCGATTTTGCTCTTCAGAAAACCTCAAAATTAGAAAATGATAAATGTAAATAAAAAGGCATGTTCCTAGACCAGTATTGGCTCAGAAATACAGAAAAGGTAATTATTTGTTCGGATCTTGTCAAAAAATTAGAAAAAGTTATTAAAAAAAATGACGTCATCAGTTTCTTACACTTAGGGAGCCATTACTCAGTCAAAAACGAAGATATTGCTTTCAAATTTGGTATGGGTATTTCCCATACTCAGTTCTCCAACATATATTCCAGTTTTTCCAACATCTTGGAAAATTTTGATTTTGTGAGGATTTTCCCCAAAAATTTGTTTTTTATTTTAGGGATCAAAAATCCAAAGTTTTGAAAATCCCAGATTGTCATTTTAAAGAGAATGCCATTTTATATCTTTGGTGAATTGTGTTTGTAATTTTCTTTAAAACCCTGTTTTCTACGATTTGTCAAGTATTTTTTGTTTTTTTACCAACATGACGTCATCAAAACATGATTATTTACCAAAATTCTGAACTAATTTCAAATTAATTTTCACAGAATACGTATAATTGTTGTAAACTCAACTCCCTAAACTTTCAGCAAGATGCGCCTCATGTGTAAAAGTTATTCAAGAAAAACCTCAGGGTCAGGCCCCCCCGTAGGGCGAGGGTTAAATACACGCATAACAAATTGGTGTACATTTTTTCGTCATTTCAGCCGACCCCCCCCCCACTCAAAAATTATCGGCGACGCCCCTGGGTACAGCTGACAATTGACATAGTTTTGCTCAGTATAAGGCAATGTCGGAACAACACAAACTGCAAGCTGACATCTTTCCTTTTTCGATATACCAAAAGGTTGAAAACCTAAAAAAAAACATTATAAATCGTGTGGTTGCAAAATAAAGAGGCCCAAATCCGGGAACAAATTCGAAATTGGGGGTAGGTAAGGTCCGCTAAAAAACGCCCCCCCCCCCCCCAACAAAAAAAACGGCCGGCTAGATCCGCCCTTGTAATAACGTAATGTAATGTAAAATATTTCAGTCCTGCAACACTGGCGAGCTGCGGCGCTCAGGTGTGCCGCCTAGATACAAACACATTTAAGTCAGGATATTAGAAGTTTGATTTGAAGACCGCATAACAGACTAAAAACATGTCTGATAAAATAAATAGTTCAGTAACTACTAACTCACCTTCCTTTTGTCTGCCATCTCCAGCTCCTTCAGGCTTCGGCGTCTTGCACCACAATCTGCGCAGCCACTCTCACACAGAACCCAAACAAAGCCGTGACCGCGTTCACGCGCGCGAGCCGTTAGCCAGCTGGCGCAGCCGTCAGCTGATAAGTTATTAGAAATTGGCCAACATCCATGGACAAAGGTATTAAGTTTTCCTGACTTCCATGGACACGGGTGCATCAGCCAATCAGAGTCGTTTTTACATCCAGCATGACCAATACCAAACGAGGTATTAATGAAGGCTAAGGATTCAAACCTGGTGGTGAATTTTCGAACTATTTCTCTGGTCGGTTCACAAACGAGTTAAAACGTGGACATTTGAGGCCGTTCGCGTCAAGTCCACGCAATTACGTTTGATGTTGCTGATGCTGGGTGTCCACGATATTCAACCTGTGGCATGAAATAAAACCATGGACACGAAATGTCCATGGTTTCGCAGATGTCCATGAATTTCCCGAAAGAGCTCTTAATATGTCCATGGATTTACGATTGAACAGTGCGGCGACCCGCACGCCCGGCCGGTTGACAGGCCCGGCAAAATGTGTAATGGGCGGGTCCCTGGTTAACCCTCGCCCAACGTGGGGGGGGGGGGCTAACAGGCCCCCCCTGAGGTTTTTCTTAAATAACTTTTGACACATGTAGTGCATCTTTCTGAAATTTTTGGTAGCTGAGTTTACAACAATTATACGTAAGCTGTAAAAATTTAATTGAAATTGGTTAAGCAGTTTTGGAGATAATGCTGTTTTGATGACGTCATGTTGGTAAAAAATGAGAAATATTTGACAAATCGTAAAAAACAGAGTTTTAAAGCAAATTGCAAACGTAATCCACCAAAGATGCAAAATGGATTCTCTTTAAAATGTCAATCTTTTATTTGCAAAATTTTGGGTTTTGACCCCTAAAATAAAATAAAAAATGATTTTTAAAAAAAATCCCACAAAATCACAATTTTCATAGATATTAGAAAAACCGGAATATATGTGAGAGAACTGAGTATGGGCAATACCCATACCAAATTTCAAAGCAATATCTTCATTTTTGATCCGAGTGATGGCTTCCTAAATGTAAGAAACTGATGACGTCATTTTTTTTTAATAACTTTTTTTATACATTTTTGGACAAGATACGAACAAATAATTACCTTTTTTGTATTTCTGAGCCAAAACTGGTCTAGGAACATGCCTTTTTATTTACATTTATCAATTTTTAATTTTGAGGTTTCTGAAGAGCAAAATCGCCGTTCTGGACATGGTGAATCCGAGGTCATTCACTTGACCTGGAAGGTCACCCGTTGACCTGAAACCTATAAATCGCATACTGTTAGATTCCTCTCATGACAGGCAACATGCTAGTTTTTACCGCATTGCTCTAAGCTACTTGGTTTGGAAGCCTATTCAAATACATTAGTATATTTCCGCAGTCTATTTTTCCTTCCCGCAACGCGCGCATCGTGCCGTTGTTGCAACCTCCGTTCAATGTATTTGAATAGGCACCCGCATCCACTTCGCGCAGCTGCGCGAAGACTGTGTTCAGCCTTTAGCCCGGGTGGGGAAAGGGCGGGGCCTACTCTTATTCAAGTATATCCTTAGGACACCGTCCCACGCTAGCGTCACAAAACAACACCAACCACCAACCAACACAAACAACAACAACAACACTCTTCCCATTATAACAAAAAACACCGCCACTTGGCAGAAGATCGCTTAGTTCTGCTTATCGCTTATCGCAGCAGATCGCTTAGATCGCTTAGTTCTGCCTTCCCTAACCGCAACAACTCTCTCAGCCTCAACAAAATGTTTGGCCTGCGTTCGCAAACCCTCAAGCAAGCAGCTCGAAATCATTGCCTTATATACACATTGCCTTATCCGTAGCACATGTACATACCGTTTTGCCAACAAGATAATCAGGTTCACGACACATGACACATTTCTTGCCCCAAACACAACTGTACGTGAGTCATGAATAACATGAGCTGGTCGTATCCTGTGATTTACCATCCGGAACAAATTGCACCAAAAGGTATGCACAGGCTCACAATTATACAGGCAATGAATCAGTGTATCATCTCCCCCACAAAAAAAACACATTCTTGTAAATCTATAAAGCGCCTTATGTACAAAAACCGCCTGGTGGTCTGATATCTGTGCACAATCTGGTATTGGAAGGACTGAATTTGAGTGGATGAACAGCATCGGCATGTAATTTCCAGGTATCCAGGTCATGTTTCTGGAGCTATGTGCTCAGATTCCCATTTAAATAGCGCCTTTGGTTTACGATTTGCTAAACCCAAACGGTTTGCTATTTTGTTCTGAAAGTTGCAATCGTTTTATCCTGAGTTCGTATCCTACAGCAAATGTGTGTTTCTCTCGTCTCTCGTATTCGGTAGTTCCTCCATGCCGTAGCAGGGCCTTCCAACTCGAGGGCATAGCAGGATCCTTGGTATCGGAGGATATCGACCCTGATATTTGAATATTTCCTGCAACATTGTGCCTATGTCAGGCGCTGTCTCAGATTATCGATAATCAGATTATCGATAAACATTATGCCTTGCCGTTCCATTAGATAATAGAGCAGAGGACTGTTCTTTATCAATATATGCTAATTACCCCACTATCTGTTCTCTAACCGAAGTCCCAGAAACCAGTTCAGCATTGCGAAACATCGCTTTAAATCTTTGGAGAAAGTCGATATAGAAATTGCTGAACTTACAACTTGCAACAACTTTATCGCAAAATATAGTTCTGAAGAAATAGTTAATGGAAGGGGGGGGGGGGCAATGCGCGTTGTTGAAATATTCCTTGAAACCTAGACGGACAAGTTAATATACGGATGGCCCAGTTTAGCCTAAGAGCATTATATAAACATTGAATAGACGTAGCTCCTAAGCACCCTTGCTTCATTGTTTGGTATAATGTGTCGCGAGTTACTTTTGGCAGACGACCACGCCAGATGAACCGCATTATTTTAACTCGGCATTGACTAGGGTCTTAGCGGAACACCATTGACTGTGGGGGGGGGGAGACGCCCCCTGGTTATCTTCCGAACCAATTATCGCAGTGAGACGCGCAAGGCGGAAATCGAAAGTTCTCATAGAGACCAATCTCAAATAAACTCAAACATTTAAAAGTGAGGTCAATTGTCCGGTCACGGTCCGGTCAAAGGTCAAAATCGACGTATTTGAGTTAATGAGCCATACTTCTCATCCAAAGCCTTCAATTACGCCCATGATCACCTTAAGTGCTGCCAAAGGTATGATACACACCTCGCATGAGCTAAAGTGAGATTGTTGGCAAAGGTCAAGGCCAGTACACAAAAGGTCACTATGCTCAAAATATCAACGAAAGTCATGCAACACATGTTTTATGGGTTATTTGCCAAGTATAATTAGATATTAGTAGACATTTTATCACCTGACTTCATTAACGTGAAGTTAACCCGCGCCGTGCCGGTGCTCGGCGCCACCTTCGCCGTGCCGGGGGTAGACACGCCCTGTAACTCGAAAATTAACATGGCTAGGAAGACGCGGGAAAAGGCGTTCGAAAGGTCTCGACAAGCACATTCGAAAATACGTCCCATATTGTTTTTTTTTCTTAAGCCAATATAGAGATCACCAGAGGTCCTCAATGGTCGAATTTTCCAGTTTAAGACTTCGCTTCAGAAACCCCCAGATATCACAGAAACTATTATAGCTAGGAACAAACAGACAAACAAATATTTGAGGCTCCAGAGCTCATCAAATGTCAAAAAGGCTATTTTTCACAAAACAGTTTTTCACACATAACTTTTTATCTAATAACGACAAGGCCATGACTGGTATGCCATCGTGTTTGTATCGTCAAGGCGCTTCGACTCATATTGATGTTGACCAGGTTAGGTCAACATAACAATTTGACCTCAGGTCAAGGTCAAGTGGTAACCCAAGTAGGTCATGTTGCATATGGGAAGACGTGCCTCGACGAGACAAACACATCGGTGTCGGTTTCACTTCTCTATCGTCATAATGTTGAGAGCTATTGACATACAACTGTGGATGACCTAGGCTGACCTCGGCTGACCCTGTAGTGGTCACTGGACAAAAATGGCACCTAGTTCATCAATAATGGCCTATAATAACATGATCCAGAAAAATATTATACTGATATCTTTTGTATCATTAGAATAGGAAGCATTTTAATATTTCCACATTGACTTATAATGGGAAGGTCACGAAATTGACCCGACCTTAGGTCGCTGATATAAAAAGTCAAAGATATACGAATTGTAAATATATATGGCCTTATGAAATCCTGTAAGTGAAAAAACCGATCATCCAAAATCTGTGACTGTGGTACACCACAGTTTTTTTTTCAGGTTAGGTCACTTCACCTAGTCTGTTGTCCTGACCTGAGATGACCCGAGTTATTTTTGTTTCCATAATGTGGGCAATTGATGCCCTAACTGCTGTGCAAAAAAATCAAAGGCGCTGTACGCCGCCGTTTTTCCGCTATCCCCGAAAAACCTGAGGAGGGGGAAGGGGTCTAAACACCCCCCCCCCTCCCCAGCACGGCGTGGGTTAATGTCAAGCTCAGGTCAAGTTCAGGTCACTGAAGGTCAACATTTTAAATTGATAAATATGAATAACAAAGGGATGTTTCTAGACCAGTCTTGTCTAAAAAATACAGTGTTGGCATGTATTTGTCTGTATCTGGTCAATAAAAGCCATTTTTTGTTAAAATATAAAGTAATTAATTACACATACTTTAGACCCCCATAAGTCAGTCAAAAATGGTGATATTATTTTTTGATTTGGTATGGTAGTTTTATATGTGATTCTTTGACATATATTTTGACTTTTTCATATCTTCGAAAAACTTGATTTTGTGGTCATTTTCTCTCCCCATTTTTTTCTTGGGGAGGGGGGGGGGGGTAAAAAACAAACATTCTAAAATCCGAGATATCCATATTCTAGTCCTTGCAATTTGCTATCTTTTGACATTTTTGATAGCACTTTTTTCTTAAATTTTCAATCAAAATTCAATAATAAAAAAAATTAATCAAGAAAATCAAAAACAAGAAAATCTACAGTTTCTTGGCATTTGTACGGTGTGTTAAAGTTAGTGCCCAAAGTTTCATGTTGATAGCGCTATTGTTTTTGTTTAGCTATTCGAAGTTCATCAGGGGGCGGGGGGCGGTAGTGGGACACTCGCCAGTGCAGGAGAGGTGGATGCCACCCCCTCGATTTTTGTCAGAATAACTCATGTAAATATTGACAGACTACAATGACACTTTCTGTACCTTACGTTTAAACAATGTTACACATACTCTGAAAATTTCGAACTTCTTACTCCTATGACCCGTGACCTTTGACCTGTTTCTCAAGGTCATGGCAGGCGCAACTGGCGTCCGTAGTATCAATCCGTGTAACTTGTGCAGTTTCCGAGTGTGTGTTGTTCAGGAGCATATACACAGGTGTTTCCAGGTGACAGTTGTGGTCTCCACTGATATTGGGACCTCGATTGACCTTTTCAGAGGTCAACCGAGGTCATTGGCCTCCAATGACCTCAGAATACTTATTTGGCTTCTGGCAGTTTCTAGGACCTTTGGTGACACTGATTTCAAATATGGGATCCATTTTACATAATTATATGTTCCACTGGGGTCATGCGCTTCCACATGTCAACCGAGGTCCGTGACCTCAGATGACCTGACATGACCTTTTTGGAATTTGGCATTTTATATGACATTTGATGACGCTGATTTCAAATTTGCGCACATTACGCATAATCATATGCTCATTAATTATGCTAGCTCGATTAAATTCATTGTTTACGGATTTACAATTTGGATGACGTTTGGGTCATTGACATGACCTCAGAGGTCACCTAATGACCCATGACCTTAAAATCAATCTCTTTCTCTCGTCACAAGCAACACGCTCGTTTTGTAATCGAAGCTCTAGCTCATTTAAGGGCGAAACGCCAGGAGGGGTTGTACCCCCCCCCCCTCCCTGCACGGTCACGCAGTGATCGGACGCTGCACGGGCGAGGGTTATGCGCGCCCCCCCCCCCCCCCCCCCCCCCCCAGTCAATGGCAGATTAAACTCTCGAGTATGTGCTCAAGTTGTGTTTGGAGATAACTAGGCATGCCATCACATCATTCTTTGTGTATCGCCAGGCTCTTGGAAACAGTTATCCTACCCTCCTGCTCAGATATCGCTGCGACCACATATTCAAGACTACCATGATGTCATTCAAAATGGGCTCTATATTGTCATCTAAATAACTCTGGTTCGCAGAAAACCACACACCTTATATTTTAATATTCTCGGAAGGCCGAATGTCACATACTGCTTGCCCTCTGGCTCGACACCGACCTAACCACATACTTGTCTTGTTCAAGTGTAACTCTCGCCCTACGGGAGCTTTTTTCACCTTCGCCCTACGGGGGGGGGGGTCCTAAAAAGACCCCCATGTTAACTTCGAAACCAAGCAATATAAAGCAACGCAGTAAGAACCAACATGTTGCCTGTCATGTTGGGAATCTAACGGTATGCAATTTTTCGGTTACGGGTCAACGAGTGACCTTCCAGGTCAAGTGAATGACCTCGATCGACCACGTCCAGAACAGCGATTTTGCTGTCAGAAAACCTCAAAATGAGAAATTGATAAATGTAAATAAAAAGGCATGTTACTAGACTAGTTTTGTCTCAGAAATACAGAAAAGTTAATGATTTATTCGTATCTGGTCAAAAAAGTCAAAAAAAAGTTATTAAAAAATGACGGCATTAATTTCTTACACTTAGGGAGCCACCACTCAGTAAAATATAGAGATATTTCTTTGAAATTTGGTTTGAGTATTGTCCATACTCAGTTCTCTCACATATATTCTGTTTAACATCTTCGAAAATATGTATTTCTCGGTGATTTTTTCTTTAAAAAATAAGTTTTTGCTCATTTTGGGGATCAATAACTCAAAATTTCGAAAATCCGAGATTGCCATTTTAAAGAAAATTATGTTTTTTATCTTTCTTTAATTGATTTTGCAATTTGCTTCAAAACTATGTTTTCTACGATTTTTCAAACATGTATCGTTTTTCCACCAACATGACGTCATCAAAACATCATTATTTCCCAAATTGATCAACCAATTTCAATTAATTTTTTAGAGCATACGTATAATTGTTGTATACTTAGCTACTGAAAATTTCAGCAAGATGCGCCGCATTTTACAAAAAGTTATGCAATACAAATATCAGGGGGGTCGTTTTAGGACCCCCCGTAGGGCAAGGGTTAACTCTAATCCAGAAGCCCCAGAAGAAAAAATAATCCAAGACTCGTATCAATTCCTGCACAGACTCTTCATCCCTAGCGAAGACCGTGGTATCATCAGCATATTGAGTCATTTTCAATTCCACTCAAGAAATGCTAACTCCTTTTATGTTATCTAAGGCCCTCATTTTAATCGAGATGTTTTCAACCGCTAGCGAAAAGAGCATTTCAGAGAGGGGGAAATCCTGCGTGATTCCACGTTGGTGCGTGAACCAGTCACGAGTAGTTCCGTTGTTAATTACAGCCATGGTTCCGAACGGTTGTATAATAACTGCACTCGCCTTACAAAATCGGAACCGAAGTTAAAACGTCGAAGCATATTACAAATAAAGTCATGCTCGAGTAAATTGAACGCGGCCTTGAAATCGAGAGCACACATAATTCCTGAGCACCTGTCAATAGACGTGTAGTCAATTCACATCCGGTATAGCCCTTAACAGTTAACACGCGCCCTGGAGGGGAGGGGTCGAAATCCGTCCCCCCCTAAGGTTTTTCAAGGATAGCGAAAACACGTCGCCGCCAAATTTGGAATAGCTGTTAAGGTTTCAATTACCCACAATTTGTTAATGTTTTTACCTCAGGTAATCTCAGGTCAGGTCACCAGACCAGGACACGTGACCCCACCTCCACAAGTTTGCGGTCGTATCACAGTCACAGTTTTTAGCCGATCGGTTTCAAACTTACAGGATTTCATAAGGTCATAGGTACCTACAATTGGTATATCTTGGATTTTGATATCTGTGACCTAAAGTTTGGTCAATTTCGTGATCCCCCATTCAATGGAAAATATTCAAATGCTTCCTATTCCAAGGATACGCATGGTATCAGTCCAATCATTCTAGATTATGTTATCATAGCCCATTCTTGATGACCCAGTTTACATTTGTCTTCACTGCAGGATCAGCCGAGGTCATCCGAGGTCACCAACACGTTGTTGTCAATAACTCTCGACATAATGAAGACAGAGAAGTGAAACTGGCACCAATGTGTTTGTCTCGTCAAGACACGTCTCACAATGTGCAACAATGACCTAGGTGGGTCACCAATTGACCTTGACCTGAGGTCACATTTATAAGTTGGCATAACCTGGGCCCTGTTGTTTGGATTTTAGCTAAGATACTTCCTAACTGATCTGGGATCCAATTGCCCTAAAATACCGGTACCGTCGGTTGTTGATCGTCCTCCTAAGCGGAGCTCGTAACGTTAGACTCCACCCCCGTTCTAGTGATTCACCAATGACACGTCCAGCTGCAGCAGGTGGAACCTGAGGTCACGCCCTTCATGTTTTGATCAAAGCTGTGGCCGGTTGCTGATGTACAAGTTTAACTCACGTCAGCAAATTTTTGACCTTATCAAATTAAACATATATTTTGTCACTTTGTTATCCAAGGTCAGTTTGAGCTCAACCTACTTCATACACTAGTGAATGGCTGCAGTTCTGAAGAGCCTGATTCGGCACTTTACCCGCGCCCCGCTGGGTGGGGGGGGGGGGGGCAGAATCTGCCCCGCCCCTCCCAGATATTCGCAATAGCTTGGAAACTATGGCAGATATCGACGTGAAACGTGTAAGTGCCTTATTCTGCATCAATGCTACACCTTCTCTAACAAAATGTAATTCGTCGAGTAGTTTAAGCGATAATGACGTTTTAGTGACGGCATATCATGCCATTTTTGGTGGAAAAACGATAAATAATTGACAAATTGTAGAAAACGAGTTTGGAAGCAAATTGCAAATACAAAACGTCAAAAGCAAGGAAATGACATTCTCTCCAAAATGACTATCTCGAATTTGAGATATTTGGTAAAGTTTTGATTCCCACAAATTAATTTGAATGATGATTTTTGATTTTTTCTTTCTTCAATAATTTTTTTCTTCTCTCGTACAAAAACTACAAAATCAAAATTCCCAAGACATAAAAAAACGGAAAATATATTTGAGAACCAAGTATGCACGATACCCACACCAAATTGCAAAACAATATCTTTATTTTGTCTGACTTATGGCTCGTTGACCCTCGCCAGTGCAGGGGGTTGATGCCAGCCCCTCCCCTCGGTTTTTCGGGAATAACTCGTGTAAATATCAACCGATTGCGATGAAACGTTCAGTACCGTACTTGTGAACAATTTGACACATATTCTGAAGAAAAAAATGTACGTTTGTAGGTCACATGACCCGTGACCTTTGACCTGTTTTTTTTAAGGTTATATCATGCGCAACTGGCGTCCCGTAGTATCGACCCGTGTAACTTGTGCAGTTTCATAGTGTGTGTTATTCAGGAGCATATGCACAGATGTTTCCAGGTGACAGGCTTCCACTGAGATTATGATCTCGATTGACCTTTTCAGAGGTCATCCGAGGTCACTGACCTCCGATGACCTCATATTACTTTTTTGGCTTCTGGCAGTTTCTAGGACATTTTGTGACGTTAATTTCAAAAATGGGATCCATTTTGCATAATGATATGTTCCACAGGGGTCATGCGCCCCACAGGTCAACTGAGGTCACTGACCTCAAATGACCTGACATGACCGGACATGACCTTTTTGGAATTTGGCAGTTTCTAGGACATTTTGTAACGCTGATTTCAAATTTGGCACCCATTTAGCATAATTATATGCTCATTCGCGATTCTAGCTCGATTAAATTCAATTTATACGCATTTACAATTTGGTTGAATTTTTGGTCATTGACATGACCTCAGAGGTCACCCAATATCCTAAGACCTTTAAATCGGGTATCAATGGCTTCCTCTCGTGACAAGCAACACGCTTGTTTTTAAATCGAAGCTCTAGCCTAATTAGGGGCGAAACTCTAGGGGGTTGTACCCCCCCCCCCCCTGCACGGTCACGCACTGATCGGACGCTGCACGGACAAGGGTATGAGTAACTCATGACGTCATTTTTGTTTGCATTTGATGGCTTTTAGTGACCAGATACAGACACATAAATGTAGGGGACGGGTGCGGCACACTATGATCGGGTTAACTGGGACTCCCCACTCAGACCTCGGCCAATGCACTCACCTGCGGAGACGGGGCGGAGACGGGGCGGAGATGGGGCGGAGACGGGGTGGGGGGGGCGGAGACGGGGCGGAGACGGGGCGGAGACGGGGCGGAGACGGGGCGGAGACGGGGCGGAGACGGGGCGGAGACGGGGCGGAGCAACGGCTGCGATATCAGCGCAAATCAGCTGCATTGATTTAACGATGGTAGGACGCAGAGGATGCAACCTACACTGCAAAAAATGACACCCGTACGGCCGTCAAAAAGTCCGCCCCAGAGGGGTGTTTTGCAACACCTCCTTTGGGTATCGAACACTAAAAACGGCGTAAAAAAGAGTCAGACTCTACAAAATGGTGTCTGACACCTTTGCAACGGGAGTCCTGACTCCTTCACGAGAGCCGTGATTCTCTTGAAGGGGTCGTGATTCTCAGGACTCCCGTTGAGAAGGTGTCAGACACCCACGCTGGTCCCAGAAAACGCCATTTTGTTGAGTCTGACTCTTTTTTGACACAGTTTTTGTTGTGTGTTCGATACAAAGGAAGTGTTGCAAAACACCCCTCTGGCGCGGACATTTTGACGGTGTGCCAATCCACGTACGGGTGTCATTTTTTGTCAGTGTATTATCAACTTTTCACCCAATTAACAACATACAAACCATTAGGTCTTCCGTCGCTAATAGCCGTTTTCACAAGGATTGTATTAGCCTGGCGATTGGGGCGATTTGGGCGATTGGGGTAAATGGGGGGGGGGGGGGGGGCAGTGACCACGGGGGGTGGGGTGGGGTGGGGGGGGGGGGGCAGTGTTAGATCTATGGTCACGTGACACGATGTTTGGTTCAAAATGTCAAAAATTTCAAAATGTCAAAAATGTTCAAATGTTCAAAATGTCCAAAATGTCCAAAATGTCCAAAATGTCCAAAATGTCCAAAATGTCCAAAATGTCAAAAATGTCCAAAATGTCCAAATTCCCAAATTCCAGAATTCCCAAATTCCGCATAGTGTTATTCCAATGGTGTAACCATACTTCGGAAACAACCAACCTTCGGTTATTCGGATATGCACGGGGCAATGTTATGGGGCATCGCCAGTCCGAAGGTTGGTTGTACGTTTTACGAGTTTGGTTTCGGACTTTCTGGGAATTTGGAATTTTAGGAATTTTAGACATTTTGGACCAAAACACCGTGTCAAGTGGCCATAGCTCTAACACTGGCCCCAAACCCCCCATTTATCCCAAACACCCCAACCGCCCCAATCGCCCCATCGCCCGGCGAATAAAATCCTTCGTGAAAACGGCTACTATGAGATTACATAATTTTGTAATTACACATTAAAAGAGAATTTATTATGAAAATACCTACGCCCATCGAATTCTGATTGTTCCAAACAAAGTTAAGAACAATTCCAAAAAGTCACTTAAGACTAATACTAACTCACTTAAGACACAAAAGACTAATTTATTTTGTATTCGTCGGGCGTTTCAATCTGCCACAATGGGGGCAAAAAGTGATTGAAATACAACAGGAGTATTTCCATTTATATTTCCTCCCGTCGCACACCATTTTGGTCAAGTACAAGCCTGGCGTTTCAGTTTCAAGTACAAGCCTGCCGTGGGACGGCTGACCTCGATAAATCATCTACATATAATATTTGTAAAATTAGGAGACCTCTTGGCTGGTCCTAAAGTTACGATAATAACCACCATTTGTTCGCGATCTGGAGGGCGGAGTCAGCTTGTTTACCCCAATCTCTATCCTAGCCTCCCTTCCCTCTCTGCTATGAGAATGGTACAGCAGCAACCGAAACCCTCATAACTCGGTGTTTTCGCAAACTGTTTGGAAAATCCCCGTGTCTACACTGATCGGACAGACTTGTTTCCTTCACCTCAGCATTCACAAATAATGTTAAGATGATACCTGCTGGAAAAAAAACAGATTTGAAAACAGTAATACATGTTTACTCTAAATTCGGTCATAGCGTTCGCACTATAAAATATGACATCAGCAACCCAAAGTCACAGGTATCCTAGCTTGATATGAACCAGACCCAGATAGGGCAAAAAGCCGCAGTTAAAAGAGATGAACAACAGGGCCCTGGTCACCATCAATATGGATCGAAGTGCCTTGATAAGGCAAACACGATGGCGTCCAAATTATTGCCTTATCTTTATTAGGTAAAATGGTATTCTTTGTTGTTGTTGCAAAACATAGCCTTTTTTATTGTGATGACCTCTGGAGCCTGAACTATTAACCCTCGCCCTACGGGGGGGGGGCTGACAGGCTTGAGGTTTTCCCCCCTTGCCTGCCCCTTGAGGTTTTTCTTGAATAGCTTTTACAAGTGCCGCGCATCTAGCTGATATTTTCGGTAGCTGAGTTTACAAAAATTATACGCACGCTGTTAAAAATTTAATTGAAATTGGTTAATTAGTTTGGGAGATAATCATGTTTTCATGACGTCATGTTGGTGGAAAAAAAGAAAAATGGTAGAAAATAGAGTTTTAAAGGAAATTACAAACGCGATTTACCAATGATACAAAATGGCATTCTCTTCAAATGGCAATCTCGGAATTCCATTTTTTTAAACCCCTACCTAAAATAATATGTTTTTTTTGGGGGGGGGGGAAGAATCCCCACAAAATTAAAATCTTCGAAGATTTTAGAAAAACGGAATATATGTGAGAGAACTGGGTGTGGAAAATACCCATACCAAATTTCAAAGCAATATCTTCATTTTTGACTGAGTGATGGCTCCCTAAGTGTAAGCAACTGATGACGTCATTTTTTTATAACTTGTTTTGACTTTTTTGACAAGATACGAACAAATCATTACCTTTTCTGTATTTATGAGCCACTACTGGTCTAGGAACATGCTTTTGTATTTAAATTTATCAATTTATGAATTTGAGGTTTTCTGAAGAGCAAAATCGCTGACGTGGTAAATCCGAGGTCATTCACTTGACCTGGAAGGTCACCTGTTGACCTGAAACCAAACAAATCGCATACTGTTAGATATTTATCATGACAGGCAACATACTGGTTCTTACCGCATTGCTCTAAGTT
>JAXIVJ010002206.1:0-115319 GCA_036785665.1 Chirona hameri | reverse complement strand
GTCGGCGCCTCGGGCCCCGGGCCCGCTGCGTCGGGGAGCCGCTTCGCAAGAATAGACCGCTTGTTAAAGCGAAGCGGCGCTGGCGGGGACCCTAGCGGCCCCCGCCCATAACCCAACCGGGCTAACCCGAGACCGGTCCTCGCAATTTTGTGGGGCCGGTCGGCCGGCCGGGCGTGCGATGCGCCAGTCTTAACGGGCTGACGGGTCGCACGCCCGGTCGGCGGCATGGGGCACTGCCTCGCTAAGCACGAGGCAGTGCGGGCGGGGGCTGCGGCCCGTCTGGAGCGCCGGGGAGGTATCCCCTAGCTCTCCCCGGCCGGGGCGGTAACCCCGAGACCTCCCCGGAGCCGGGACGGTTTTGCCGATGCTACTGGCGCCGTCCCGGCTTGGCCAGACGGGCCACACAAAAGTATCAAATAGATACGGAGACAAGTGTTTGTAGTGTAATGTGTATCGTCTGATGTGTTAATAAATGTATAAAATGTGAAAAAAAACTACGGCGCCTTACTGGTTTATATTGGTGATATCAGGTCAGGTTGATCTCATAAGTCGTGACGACTATATTTATAAGTCAATGGGAAAATATGGGCAGATCTTTTTATTCAGAGAATATGCATTAGATCAGTCCAATTCATGTTCATTCATATCATGTTGATATCACGGGTGGAGTTTCCTATTCAAATGGTGTGGCCCACTGCCAAGTGGCCCACTGCCCCAGCAACTTTGTGTTTTGACCCACCAACTCTTGTCAGATTTGAAGGTCATCCGGGATTAACACGGCCATTTTCACCCCAACCAAACAAAACAACCAAGCAAAATGACATTTTGCCCCACCAACATTTTTTGGAAAAACTCCACCCATGGTTGATATCAGCTAATTTGTGATAGGCCCGGCACAATGTTTGCTCAGTGACCCCGACAAGGTAAGCTGAAGTCATCTGAGGTCGCCAACATTACACTTGTTTGCCAATAACGCTCAGATGGAGACGTAATGCCGACACCATGTGTTTATCCTGTTGCAATGCTTCTGAAAATATGATCCCGACTGGCAACATGACCTGAATTACCTTGAATTGATGTGAAATGTTGATGTTTTCTTCTTTAGTTTGTTCCTAGCTATCACAGGTACTTTATATATTTGGGATTTCTTCGGCAAACTCCTAAAACTTGACAAATTTAACCTTCGATGACCTTTGGTGACCTCAATGTTGCCCTGAACCAAGACATAACTGAAAGGGCTTCGACATGAATTTCAACGAGCTCTGACGATATTTTTGGTTTTCGCCTCCTCCCCATCGGAGCCGAGATCGAGGGGGGGGGGGGGGGGCGTTCAGACACCGTCTCCGTGGCACGACCAAGGTGGCGCCGAGTACCGGCATGGCGCAGGTTAAAAGCAGTCTTAGCGGTGAATGAATGGTTTTCATGGTCGTGATGCGCCTGTCCGCTGACCTCGTACATTGTGTTTGTTCCCAGGCCTGCTGGCGGCGCCGGAACGTCCGGACCCCGGCCTGAGTTGTCCGCGATCCCAGGGTCTGTTCTCACACCCCACCGACTGCCACCTGTTTCTGCACTGCGACCATGGCCACCCCTACGTCAAGGAGTGCCCCGCCAACCTGCACTTCAACCCCAAGCTGATGGTAAGGCAGACGGTTGCCTCGGCGGTCACTGTTTGTGAAACTTCAAGACGCCGCGAAATATACTACTGATATAGCAAACCGTCAGATATGCCCCAACAGCTGGGACGAATATCGTAGTCCATAACGTTTCTAAGTTGTCCTTTTTCTTGCAGCCGTCTTGGATAATCTTCGACGTGGCATTTTAACAGTATTTCTATAAATTAATCAAATTGATAAGCTCCCTGGTTGTGTCCCATTCCAAACAGTACTTCTGCCCTACTGTGAGCACGTCTTCATATAGGTTGGTTAGCGGCTCGGGGCGACTATCACGTATTCTGCTTGGTTGAAGAGCGACGCTGCCCGCATCACTGCGCCTTCCCATTGGTTGTTTGACCTTGTGTGCGTCTGCGGCAGGTCTGTGGTTGGCCGGAGAATGCCGGGTGCACGGGCGGCACGCCCACCGAACCACCCACCCCCGACGTGGACCCCGAGCCGGGCATGGAGTGCGACTGCGAGTGCTGCCTGAAGCCCAACGGTGACGACTGCACCACATACTACATCTGCAAGGTACGTCGACCGGCCGCCATATCGGCAAGCAGACAAAGACGCAGAAGGCGGCACAGAAGCGACGCAGAAACGACACAGACAGAGCGTTGCTATGAAAATTGGCCACTCAGGCCAATCGAGGGTCTCTCAGGCCCACTCAGGGCCCCCTAACGACGGCCGAGGTCCCATCAGGCATACCGAGAGCCACTCAGGCTGACTGAGGCCCCCTCAAGCCGACAAATGGTCCTTCAGGCCGAAAAAGAGCCCCTCAGGCCGAACAAAAGGTCCTCTGGCCGACCAAGGGCCCCTCAAGCCGATTGAGGGCCCATAAAGTCGACATCCGGCCACTCAGGTCACCCGAGCTCACATACAGGTCGCCGAGAACACCTCCAGGCTGACAAACCCCTCAGGCCGAAGAAGAGCTCGTCAGTCCGGCTGGACACCCCTCAGGCCGACCAAGGGCCCGTCCAGCCGGCCGAGGTTCCTTCAAGCCGACCGAGGGCCCACCTAGTCGACCAAGGGCACCAGGCCAATCAGGCCGACAGAAGCCCCCTCAGGCTGGCAGGGGAACCCTCAGGCCAATCAATGGCTCATTAGGCTGACTGAAACTCCCACTGGTGGACTTGAGGGTCCCACTGGTGGACCCTCAAGTCGACGGAGTGCTCCCTCAGATCAACCGAGCTCCCCTCCAGGCCCAACGAGGGTCGCTCAGGCTGACCGAGAGCTCGTCATGTCAACCAAGGACCCATCAGGCCGACCTCGGTTAACCTCCTGGAAGAGCCATAGACCCATATGCCCCCCTGGCCACGATGACCCGATGCCCTTTGATGGCACGATCCCCTCGATGTTCCTCCGTATAAAACTATTATTTTATCACGGATGTTGGATATTTCGGATATTGCAATACCAGGGAGCAAAAAAGGCTGCATAAACTATCAGCCTTATTTCAGGCAAACAATAAATGTACAACAAATTCCATTGCACACCATTTAAATAGATCACTCCGATCGCTAATTCGTCATGCTCCCCCTGCGCTATTCGCTAATCTGAACGCTTGAACCTTGTGTGATGTAATGGGACTTGTTAACAGAATAGAATCCATGCTACCAACTTACCCATTACATCATAATCGAAAAGCAGTCGCAGATGGAATAACAATGCCCGTATACTCCTAAGATGGAATCACATCTTGATATGGTGAAATACGCAAAATTCAAACAGAACAATATGTACGGGTAGTCTTGGCAATTTTAGAGGGGCACAAATTTAGGAAAACATTGGGTGTGGGGGGCGGAACAGCATGGGGGGGGGGGCTCAGCTCAGCATTGAGGGGGTAGGGGGGGGGGGGTCGACCCTTCCAAAGAGATATAAAGTTCCGCCCCTGGTAGTAGGTATGATGCAACAAGCTGTACAGTGTATAGACATACTGTCATGATCAAGATTGTTAGCAAGCCATTCTCGGCCCCCAGAAAGTTGTGAGATGGAATATTTTGGCGCAGATTTTATGCAGTGAGTTGACACTTTTTACCACCTCCGACTCGAGCACTTGCTGGAAGCAGGGTTCCAGCTCTGAATGTGCTTACTCTAACCATGGGAGAAGCGTACGAAGCGGGAGTCTCCCCAATGCAGGAGGCATCCACATATACTCACAAGCCAGTTCATAGCTATGCATACCTGCATCGGTTGAATGATGAGTGATTGTTTTCCCAACTATGCTTGATTTCCACTTTATTTAGGTTCAGAATTTAGTAAGTTTCTTAACATTGTCATAAGTCAGAAGTTTGTCCCACATGTAGACTCTGTTCTGGAATAACGTCATCAAATCTGGATTTCTCAGGACGGGAAGGCGTACAAGGAGACCTGCGCTGCAGGTCTCGTGTTCAACCCGAACATCGGTAACTGCGACCTGGCCTCCAATTACAAATGCGGTAAGTTAACGAACCGGCCGCGCGCAGGAGACGCTACCTCCGCCGCCGTCGCTGCGTACCTTGTGCTCTACAAAAGATGTCACCAACACCGCAGTGGTCCGAGATGTGCTGACCGGCTGTGCTCCTCTGTTGCAGATGTGTCCACCACCACACCTAAGCCGGTTACCACAAAGGCTCCCACCACCCCGGAACGTCCGACACCGGACCCCGGCCTGAGTTGTCCGCGGTCCCAGGGTCTGTTCTCACACCCCACCGACTGCCACCTGTTTCTGCACTGCGACCATGGCCATCCCTACGTCAAGGAGTGCCCCGCCAACCTGCACTTCAACCCCAAGCTGATGGTAAGGAAGACGGTTGCTTCGGGGGTCACTGTTTGTGAAACTTCAAGACGCCGCGAAATATACTACTGATATTGCAAACCGTCAGATATGCCCCAACAGCTGGGACGAATGTCGTAGTCAATAACGTTTCTAAGTTGTCCTTCTCTTGGAGCCGTCTTGGATAATCTTCGACGTGGCATTTTAACAGAGTATTTCTATAAATTAATCAAATTGATAAGCTCCCTGGTTGTGTCCCATTACAAACAGCACTTCTGCCCTACTGCTAACACGTCTTCATAGGTTGGTTAGCGGCTCGGGGTGAACATCACGTCTTCTGCCCGCTGAAGAGCGACGCTGCCCTCATCATTGTGCCTTCCCATTGATTGTTTGACATTGTGTGCGTCTGCGGCAGGTCTGTGATTGGCCGGAGAATGCCGGGTGCACGGGCGGCACGCCCACCGAACCGCCCACCCCCGACGTGGACCCCGAGCCGGGCATGGAGTGCGATTGCGAGTGCTGCCTGAAGCCCGACGGTGACGACTGCACCACATACTACATCTGCAAGGTACGTCGACCGGCCGTCATATCGGCAGGCAGACAAGACGCAGAAGGCGACACAGAAACGACGCGGAAATGACACAGAAAGAGCGTTGCTATGAAAATTGGCAAAACTTCTCAAAATTTTCGAACACTTCGAAAGTTTCTGTTGTTGTCATGGATGAAGTATTAACAAAAATATCTTTTCGGAACAAATTTATAGTTTCGTTGCTGTAAAATACTATTTTCTTGTTTTCCCACTTGGTACGCTCACAGCTGAACAGCTGAACACTAATTGATCCAGCCTCTCTCCGTGGGGGGGGGGGATCTTTTTGTGGCAAAAAGGTACCACATTTTTTTCTCCGCGGCTTTGGGCCGGTCACCTTATTTTGGCAATTTGTTTTCTTCAGAACACGATTTTATTATATTTTTTAATACAGTTTCTTTTTTTCTGTTTAAAAATGGTCCTACAGCGCGCCAATTCAGGACAGAAGGTTGTAAATTATTGATTTTATGGTGTGCGTTATTGGTCTGCGCATGCTCCATGGCAGTGCTGGCACTTTCAGACGGTACGGTACATCATATATGCGCCCTATTCCTTCGCCAAAAAGTCAAATATCTTCGGCTGGAGAGTCTTTTCAGCCAAGAAAAGTTCCAGATAAGGATTTCTCAACACGGGCTACAAAACTGCTTATTTCAGTTCAAAACCCATGTTGAAGGTGAACTATTTCCTTTAAAGGGACTGTCCCACCTTTGTGAAAGTTGTCGAATCACACTTAATTGTATGTCTACATGTCAGGCGAGGTCAGCTGAACATGTTCGTGAACTTTTTTCCCTAAAAAAATGCTTATCTTGGAAGATCTTCAACTTTTAGTTTTAAGCGGAAAGTTGGGTTGGTGACGTCATTTTTTTTTATAACTGGGAAATCCTTTGTGCTGCCAAATGCATGGCAATTTTTTTTTGTAGACATCTATTGCGCAGAAAAAGCGAACCACCTGGTGTCTAGTTTGGCTTAGATTGCGAACCACCCGGGGATCGAGAAATGAAAGACGAAAATATTGAAAGGCTGACCTTAAAACAAGTCGACTATCATTACCAGCTGGGTAAAGAGACGACGTTGTCGGTTTAGAGGCCCTATTCAAAACAACAAGGGCCTTTTTTACAGATGTCAAAATCAAACTCGAATATCATTTTGATTAGATCATTGTGGTTGTTTTAACTGCTATGATACTTAATTTCAATGCCAAGCCATCAAAATGGTCATCTCAACTCAAATATAATGTTAAGGTGGGATAGTCCCTTTAAGAAATAAACTTTTCAAATTCACCCAAATTGATTTTGTGGATTTTTCTCCGAAAAAACAGGTTTATTTTTATTTAGGGGAAATCAAAAACACAAAATTTCGCAAATCCGAGGAAGCAATTTTCAAGACAATGTTATTTCCTTTCTTTTGATGTTTTGTATTTGCAAGTTGCTTCAAAACTCTATTTTCTACAATTGTTCAAACATTTGTCTTTTTTCCACCAAAAATGCCATGGCATGGCGTCATTAAACGTCATTATCTCCCAAAATATTACATACATTTCATTGTAATTTTGATGAGAAGACGTAGAATTGATGCAGCATAAGGTACTGAAAGTTTGACGTTAATATCTGTCATAGTTTTCAAGTTATTGATAAAATCCGGGAGGGGTGGGGCATATTCTGCCCCCCCCCCCCTGCCAGTGGGGCGCGGGTTAAGTGTCACCGGGGAGGTGCGCTGTTTTGTCTATCATGCAAGAAAGGGATACATACAAACTTCAAGTTCAATCACTCGAGAGAAGACAAAACTTCAGTTTTCATGAAGTTTTCTCCAAGATCATTGTTTTTCGCTTTCAGTGCATGGAACGCGCGGGAGGGGGGGGGGGGGGGGGGGGGGCATACTTGTATTGAATGCCTCTCTCAGATTCCTGTGGGGGGGGGCGAAATTTGCCCGAGATGACCTCCTGGATCCGCCAGTGCCAGCAATTACCGCCAAGGAGCCTCTGCGACACTTCATGGAATTCATTTTCTCACTTTCTAAATTTGAATAAGCAATTGCGAAAATTGTGTCATGCTGCGAAGCGGCGCTAAATTTTCCAGTTTTCTACTGTGGATAGCTGGATTATCTGCTTTAAAGGCAATTTTTTTAACGATTTTACGATAAATTGGGAATGCGCAGGGGGGGCATACTTGTATTGAATGCCCCCCCATATTCCTACCGGGGGCATTTGCCCCTGATGCCCCCCCCCCCTCCTGGATCCGCCAATGCAGCTGAAAACAAATCTTGTTTTAACATCAGAATACCTTCAAGTAAAGCAAAAGTCGGTTGAGCTACAATGTTGGTTGGGTCGAACTTAAAGTTCGAGAAGTCGAACTTAAAGTTCGTAGGGCAATGACCCCACCAACTGAATAGGGAACTCCACCAGTTGTTGTGGTTCGTGTCTATCTACCCAAGCCATGGCCGGAAAACATGTTTCAAGTGACGCCAACCAAACCTGGTATTAGGTTAAATCGGCCCCGGGGACCGGCATTGCAGAATGCGCAATATGAACTTTCGTTAGCCTGGCTATTACATTTGCATGGCACTTCGGTGAGACTGAATCACATATCTGCACCTAGCTTTTTTAATAAAATAATTATGTGATTGCCAATATGATTGAATATTTATTTCTCACACAAATTTACAAAGTCACCGCATACACCTGAATTTACCCGAATAAAAAAAAAACAAGAACCTGAAGATCAGAAAGATCATGCTTTAAGGAACACGTGAAAAGCGATTGGCAGTGTTTGTAGCCAGGTATAATATCAATAACATTAAAATTAAACGGTTCAAGACGCTGCACAGTTGCCTTAATCCATAAACAGCACAACATATGATCGGAAAACTGCCCGAATCTTGAAAGCACGTATCACACACATCATTCCAATCTGATGCAATACTTTGACACATATTCCAATTGATTGGCATATTCGTCTTAATCCTCAAATTAGAATGTATTAACATCCAATACACTAATGAAGAATAATTGTGCTGTACTGGCCTGTATGTTCCTGCTGCTGTACTGACCTAAATGTTCCCACGTTCCTGACCTAACAGTACTACATTTGAGCCAGCGCCACGCAGCTTTACTCACGATTCCCTTTCACCGAAGAGCACATCACCGACAACTGCGCTGTAACAAAACTGTAAGCTAGCACCAGCACAGGATTACTGTTGGACTAGTCTTGGGAATATTGTCTAATCCACATTACATGCGCAGGGAACCACACCGCCCAAACACGGACGAAAAAGACATTGAATCAAGCGCTCAGAGTTTCCTAGCAACAAACAATGTAATGCCAGACCGTCGTCAAGGTGGACAGCGCAATTATCATCAGAACTCCTGAGATATTGCACGTTAAAACTCTATGTAACGAGGCAATTTCTCCAGGGTCAGACAGTTGCCAGGCGAGGTAGCTCCGTTATAAAGCAATGCAGATTGAAGGTGGCTTCGAAAATGTTGGGAGCCAGCAACATTAGAGATATTTGAACATATTTGACGTGAGAATCATGGACGATTATAGAGAAATAAGCAACGAAGTGAGTCATGCATGTCAAATATGGACATGTTGACGACGGTAATTCAATTATATTTTACACATGTGTAAAATATAATTGTTTGTGTAAAATATTATTGAATTACCGTCGTCAGTCACGTAGTATGATGCAACAAGCTGTACAGTGTATAGACATACTGTCATGATCAAGATTGTTAGCAAGCCATTCTCGGCCCCCAGCAAGTTGTGAGATGGAATATTTTGGCGCCGACTTTATGCAGTGAGTTGACACTTTTTACCACCTCTGACTCGAGCACTTGCTGGAAGCACGGTTCCAGCTCTGAATTTGCCTACTCCATGGGAGAAGCGTACGAAGCGGAAGTCTCCCCAATGCAGGAGGCATCCACATATGCTCACAAGCCAGTTCATAGCTATGTATACCTGTATCGGTTGAATGATGAGTGATCGTTTTTAAAACTATGCTTGATATACACTTTATTTAGCTTTATAATTTAATCAGTTTCTTAACATTGTCAAAAGTCAGAAGTTTGTCCCACATGAAGACTCTGTTCTGGAATAACGTCATCAAATCTGGACTTCCCAGGACGGCAAGGCGTACAAGGAGACCTGCCCTGCAGGTCTCGTGTTCAACCCGAACATCGATAACTGCGACCTGGCCTCCAATTACAAATGCGGTAAGTTAACGAACCGGCCGCGCGCAGGAGACGTTACCTCCGCCGCCGTCGCTGCGTACCTTGTGCTCTACAAAAGATGTCACCAACACCGCAGTGGTCTGAGATCTGTGATGACCGGCTGCGCTCCTCTGTTTCAGATGTGTCCACCACTACACCTAAGCCGGTTACCACAAAGGCTCCCACCACCCTGGCGCCGAAACCATCCACCACTACCACCATGGCCCCGAAACCATCCACCACTACCACCAAGGCGCCCAAACCATCCACCACTACTACCCCGGCGCCGAAACCATCCACCACTACCACCCCGGCGCCCAAACCCGCCGACTTTGACTGTCCGACTAGCAACGGCCTCTTCCCTAACCCCAAGGATTGCCACACTTTCTACCACTGCTCCAACGGATACGCTTACCTGAAGGATTGTCCTGCCAAACTTGAGTTTAACCCGGTTCTTCTGGTTTGTGACTGGCCCGAAAACGCTGGTTGCAACGGGAAACCCACTGTCTCGCCACAGCCAACACCTACTATTCCAACTCCTTCGGACTTCGACTGCCCGAACAGCAACGGCCTCTTCCCTAACCCCAAGGATTGCCACACTTTCTACCATTGCTCCAACGGGTACGCTTACCTGAAGGATTGTCCTGCTAGCCTTGAGTTTAACCCGGTTCTTCTGGTTTGTGACTGGCCCTAAAACGCTGGCTGTTCCATTAAGCCCACGAGCCCGAAACCCACAACCCCAGAGCCCACAACCCCGAAACCCACGCCTACCAAGCCGGCTCCTGACTTCGACTGTCCCAGTGATGGTCTCTTCCCTAACCCCAAGGATTGCCACACTTTCTACCATTGCTCCAACGGGTACGCTTACCTGAAGGATTGTCCTGCTAACCTTGAGTTTAACCCGGTTCTTCTGGTTTGTGACTGGCCCGAAAACGCTGGCTGTTCCATTAAGCCCACGAGCCCGAAGCCCACACCTCCAAAGCCCACAACCCCGAAACCCATGCCTACCAAGCCGGCTCCCGACTTCGACTGTCCCAGCGATGGTCTCTTCCCTAACCCCAAGGATTGCCACACTTTCTACCATTGCTCCAACGGGTACGCTTACCTGAAGGACTGTCCTGCTAACCTTGAGTTTAACCCGGTTCTGCTCGTTTGTGACTGGCCTGAAAACGCCGGCTGCAACGGAAAGCCCACGCCCTCGCCAAAGCCCACACCTACAATTCCCACTCCTTCGGGCTTCGACTGCCCGACCAGCAACGGTCTCTTCCCTAACCCTAAGGACTGCCACACCTTCTATCACTGCTCCAACGGACACGCTTACCTGAAGGATTGCCCTGCCAACCTTGAGTTTAACCCGGCGCTTCTTGTTTGTGACTGGCCTGAACACGCCGGCTGCAATGGCAAGCCCACGCCCTCGCCGGCACCGACGTCAAAGCCCACGCCCACGCCCACGCCGAACCCGGACGTCATCTGCCCGAACGAAACTTGCGCCTGCAGGTGAGACTTATCCCCCACCCTCCTGTCGCTAGAAGGGTGCGAAGTGAAGTACATGGCAGTTGATTGTCCGGATCTTAGTTTCGGTAGTGCATATGACTTATGAGTACCTACGTGTAATGACTAATACTTTCCTGTCAGTGTGGAACACTGGCAAACAACTTTTTTACAATCGTCTTTTTTACAAGCTATGTAACACCTCTCGCCAACCAAATATAATAATACCATATGTAATTATTTGCGCAAAGCCCTGGATTACATTTCATATTTCTATTTGGCAAACTTCCCAGACGAAACGACATCGCAGTAAGGCGCGTAACCACCACTGGTGTCACTGGGGATCAGTCCCCAGTAAAGTTTTCCGAATTTAACATTACGCCTATGGGCGTTGCATGGAAAGAATCGACTTCAAAGTGCCTCCGTCCCCACCTACTTTCGGAAGGTGGTTACGCCGATGATCGCAGAGTGTTGGGTACGTGAACTGTCAGGTCATGTCCTGTTAGTAGCTGCATTTATTTTATTTTTAGCAGCATTTTTACCTGAACTATACCTCATTCCACTCCAAGTTTGCGGGCGAAGCGCTTTAATAATAACAGCACGCGACAAAATATCACGTGGAATTTTAGGTTCAATTGCAAAATGCAAATACAATGCAAATTGCTGAAAGCGCTTCGGCCGCAAGCTTGGAGTGGAACGAGGTATAGGCACTATGAAAGCGTTATTACAACAAGATGTTGTATAGACATCAATTTCTTGGCTGCACATTGCATGCACAAAACACTATTGGTTTATGTTTAAAGAATTCACCAATCACTTTAGTTGAAACTTTGTGTCAAACAGTTAAAACAATTGAACATTTTGATATACGGCAGATAAGCGAAGAAATTTGCGCTCAAGAAGATGGTTGCCTCTTTCTGATATTTCTGATATTGGTCAGAATAACTGAGAACAATTATTTTCTGCATTCATTGCCGCCACATGTTTCGCACATTTCAGTTTTAATGCAAATATGTTCATTTATTAAGTGTCTGATTATTTGAAATCAAGGACAGGAGCTTGAATTCCTGCTTACGCCAAAATCGTTCTAGTTTGTAATTTTACCCACATCACAGTAAAACTAAAAGTGTTATATTACAAGAGTTCCAAAATTAATGCGACACTGTTGCACTGTTAGCAGTGCGACCACATGCAACTGCATTCCACGAACCTGAAACAAATTATGCTAAATATCGCCAAGACTTGCAGGTACGTCTTTGTCTTTTGTTTGAACATCTCGTCAAACTCTGGATTTAGAAGACGTAACCTACGTTGCGTTTCCGGCATTTTATTTGCATTGCTCTAATAGTTGGATGGTGCGCTTTAGTTGCAATAGGCACTAACAATTCGTGTTGGTGTAGGCTACCGGATCCGGAGAACTGCACGTGCTTCTATGAGTGCCACACTGGTGGTGCCATCCGCAAGTGCTGTTCGCCCGGCCTGCACTTTAACAAAGACACCGAAGTCTGCGACCTGTCCCAGAATGTGGACTGCGACCCAGTTACTACTCCCAAGCCTCCTGCTACAACCTCGAACCCAGTCCCCACCCAAGAGCCCACATCCAAACCAAAACCCACCACACATGAGCCCACCGCTAAGCCAGAGCCCACTACACAGAAGCTCACCACTAAGCCAGAGCCTAACACACAAGAGCCTCCTTCACCAACACAAGCTCCGTCTTGCACGTTCCCATGTACGAAGAGTGACGGTTTTTATGGAAACCCGCTGGATTGCGGAACTTATTTCGAGTGTTCTGATGGGCAGGCCACCATCCACTACTGCCTTTCAGACAAACACTTCAACACCGGCACCAACTTGTGCGTTGCGCCCGAGAGCGCCGGCTGCTGTGAGCTCTAGTGCAGGTCGAACGTTCCCCTATGACTTCGCTGAAACGAACCAGAGATGCCCGCTGTCTGTATCAGTGTCTTATTAATTGTTATTTGTTATCCTCACTATGCTGATAATCACTCCGAAGTCCGACTTAACACGAACAATCAACGTCACGAGTCCCGCACCGCTAGTTCGTAAGCACTTCAAGCACCGCTTTTTCTGTAGAGCATTCACATCACTGCACATTCCTGATTTCACCAGTTGCCTGGCCTTGTGTCGAACCGTTCCTCTATGCTTCTAAGGGCCATGCAATCACTGGCGGATGCAGCCGTCGGTTTTGGGAGAGGGCCAACTTTTTGTGACAAAAAGGTACCCCCATTTTTTCTTCTTCGTGGATTTGGGCCGGTCACCTTATTTTGGTATTCGAGTTTAAGAAATTCGCTTTCAAATTCACAAAAAAACACTTATTTTTTATTTTTGGGGTTCAAAACCCTACAAGTTCGGAAATTCGAGATAGCCATTTTAAGAAAATGTCATGTACTTTCTTTTGACTTTTTTAATTGCAATTTGCTTCAAAACTATTTCCTACGATTTTCCAAACATTTATCACTTCTCCACCAAAGATGGCATGACATGGCGCAATTAAAACGTCATCTTCCAAAATACTACATCAATTTCATGGAGAGTTATTAAGAAGATTTAAACTACTACTAAACTAACTAAAGGTACTGAAAGTTTCACGTTGATATCTATCATAGATTTCAGGTTATTGAGAAGATCTGGGAGGGGCAGATATGAGATACTTCTGATAAGGTTTGAGCTAGAAGTACCTATCTCAACCTAGGCACCTACCTATAGTTTGTTTTATTTTGATTGCACAATTGCCATTCAGTTGCTGGTACTAGGTCCAAAAAAGCAATTTATTGACGCGTCAATTTGTTGATGCAAAGTGGGCGGAGCTTGTCATAGGCAATATACTTAAGGATAACACAAATTGACACAATTATTGGCAACATTTCACTAAAACCACTTAGGTCCTAGTCCCTATGGAAAATGGCCAGTCTCCAAAAATAATCACACCATCTGATGCACAACTGTCCACCTCGGTCATCCACCTCGGTCACAACTCAAACAGTTTACGTTTTTTTTTTCTCGGGAAAGATTGAGACGCCATCACGTGGCGACAAATTAAAACAAATATGTTTCTGCCATTTTCTTAGGATAACCTATTTAAATTTTCAAGTTTATATTTTGTAATGAAATAAAACTAATTTTATAATGTAATTACATAAAATAATTATGAAAATGTATTTATTTAAACCAAATTATTCACCCATGCTGTTACTACATATACGCAGCCTGAACATAGTAACTATGTTCAGGCTCCATATATGTGAGAATTACCCTTTCCCATGTAACTACCTTAGACAACCTAGAAACAGAACGGCTATGGAAGCAATGCCAGCAATGTGTCCAAACGTTTTCGGATTACATTTGAGCTTTGTGACTATTTGGTTCATACAACAGAAATTAGAATCAATAGCATCCCTCTGACCCCACACAGTCCATACCCCTCCTGCAGATAGAGGGACAGGGGGCGAAGTGCACGTGTCTTCGAAAATGTTCTTCAGGGACGATACGTCACAAAGACGTGTGTATTCCAGTGTGATACAAATAGAAAGAGTGCTCATGGGCGCCCATACAGTTTTGCTGTTCGATTATTATATATAAATTGGCAGTTAAAAGTTTCATGACTGATCAATCAGCTCAATTGAACGCTTATTTGTGTCAAGTTTCAAAATTCCATACCGTAGGCGACCTAGCAAAAACATACTTACAAACCCCCGACATGATGGACATCCTAAAGCTTGCACAAACAACAATAAATTATAATTTGTTTGTTTCCGCCTTCAGAGTTCCGGACCCCACTGACTGCAGCAAGTTCTATCAGTGCAAAGACGGCAAGGCCTACCCGGACTCCTGTCCCACCGGGCTAGTCTTCAACCCGGCTTCTGAGGTGTGCGACTATGCCGAGAATGTGCCCGGCTGCAAGCCCACGACTCCAAGGCCCACCACCAGGCCCACCACCAAGCCAACACCAAAGCCTACTGAGCCGACACCCACCAAACCGACTCCACCTGATTTCGACTGCCCGACCAGCAACGGTCTCTTCCCTAACCCTAAGGACTGCCACACTTTCTACCACTGCTCCAACGGACACGCTTACCTGAAGGATTGTCCTGCCAACCTTGAGTTTAACCCTGTGCTGCTGGTTTGTGATTGGCCTGAAAACGCTGGCTGCAATGGCAAACCCACGCCCTCGCCTGCTCCGACGTCAAAGCACACGCCCAAGCCCACGCCGAACCCGGACGTCATCTGCCCGAACGACACTTGCGCCTGCAGGTGAGACTTACTCCCTCCCCTCCTGCAGATAGAGGGATAGGGGGCGAAGTGCACGTGTCTTCGGAAAATGTTCTTCAGGGACGATACGTCACAAAGATGCATGTATTCCCGTGTGATACAAATTTTAAGAGTTTTTATGGGCGCCCATGCAGTTTTCCTGTTTGATTATTATCTATACATTGGCAGTTAGAAGTTGCATGACTGATCAATCAGCTCAATTGAACACTTATTTGTGTCAAGTTTGAAAATTCCATACCGTAGGCGATTTAGAAAAACAGACTTACAAACCCCGACATGATGCACATCCTAAAGCTAGCACAAACAACAATAACTTATCATTTGTTTGTTTCCGCCTTCAGAGTTCCGGACCCCACTGACTGCAGCAAGTTTTATCAGTGCAAGGATGGCAAGGCGTACCCGGACTCCTGTCCTGCCGGGCTAGTCTTCAACCCGGCTTCTGAGGTGTGCGACTATGCCGAGAATGTGCCCGGCTGCAAGCCCACGACTACAAGGCCCACCACCAGGCCCACCACTAGGCCCACCACTAGGCCCACCACCAGGCCCACCACCAGGCCCACCACCAGGCCCACCACCAGGCCCACCACTAGGCCCACCACCAGGCCCACCACCAGGCCCACCACCAGGCCCACCACCAAGCCCACACCCAAGCCTACTACAAAGCCCACACCCAAACCCACCACACAGAAGCCCACCGCTAAGCCAGAGCCCACTACACAGACGCCCACCACTAAGCCAGAGCCCACCACACAAGAGCCTCCTTCACCAACACAAGCTCCGTCTTGCACGTTCCCATGCACGAAGAGTGACGGTTTTTATGGAAACCCGCTGAATTGCGGGACCTATTTCGAATGCTCTGATGGGCAGGCCACCATCCACTACTGCCTTTCAGACAAACACTTCAACACCGGCACCAACTCGTGCGATGCGCCCGAGAGCGCCGGCTGCTGTGAGCTCTAGTGCAGCTCGAACGTTCCCCTATGACTTCGCTGAAACGAACCAGAGATGCCCGCTGTCTGTATCAGTGTCTTGTTAATTGTTATTTGTTATCCTCACTATGCTGATAATCACTCCGAAGTCCGACTTAACACGAACAATCAACGTCACGAGTCCCGCACTGCTAGTTCGTAAGCACTTCAAGCACCGCACTTTCTGTAGAGCATCCACATCACTGCACATTCCTGATGTCACCAGTTTCCTGGCCTTGTGTCGAACCGTTCCTCCATGCTTCCGTGTCCAAGCATAGCGGCTCCAAGTCCAAGCACAGCGGCTCCAAGTCAAAGCACAGCGGCTCCAATTCCAAGCACGGCGGATCCAAGTCAAAGCACAGCGGCTCCAAGTCAAAGCACAGTGGCTCCAAGTCCAAGCACCACCAGCGCTCTGCGGAGTTGATGGAGGCGTCTGCGCCGGTAAATAACTCCCTGTTATACCGCAACCCGGACCACGGCGTTGTGGAGGACGACGACGGCTTCCTGGGTAAGTGGCAGTGGCGCACGACAGCGATGACCGTCCGTTCCGCCTCGTACCCACTGCCGATACTGTGCTATAGTTCCCTTTGCTGCTTCGGAAAATGTGTCGTAGCAGAAGAAGGCTAACTATAACACGGATATGAAGCAATACAAGTTATGTTTAGCCCTCCCCCTACGGGGGTTCCTGACAGGCCCCCTCAGGTTTTTTTTTAATAGCTTTGTACACGTGCGTCACATCTTGCTGACATTTTCGGTAGCTGAGTTTACAACAGTTATAAGTATGCTGTGAAAATTTAATTGAAATTGGTTTAGTAGTTTGGGAGATAATCATGTTTTGATGACGTCATGTTGGTGAAAAACGATAAATATTTGAAAAATGGTAGAAAACTGAGTTTTAAAGGAATTTTCAAACGCAATTTCGAAAGGACATTCTCTTTAAAATGGCAATCTCGGATTGTTCCAAATGTTGGGTTTTTGACCCCAATTTTTTTTTAAATCCCCACAAAATCAAAATTTTCAAATATGTTAGAAAAACCGGAATATATGTGAGAGAACTGAGTATGGAAAATACCCATACCAAATTTCAAAGCAATATCTTCATTTTTGACTGAATGATGGCTCCCTAAGTGTAAGCAACTGATGACGTCATTTTTATTAATACCTTTGTTTACTTTTTTGACAAGATACGAACAAATCATTATATTTTCTGTATTTCTGAGGCAAAACTGGTCTAGGAACATGCCTTTTTATTTACATTTATCAATTTCTCATTTTGAGGTTTTCTGACTAGCAAAATCGCTGTTCTGGACGTGGTAAGTCCGGGGTCATTCACTTGACCTGGAAGGTCGCCCGTTGACTGGAAACCTCAAAATCTTATACTATTAGATTCCTGTCATGGCAGGCAACATGCTGGTTCTTGCCGCATTGCTCTAAGTTGCTTGGTTTGGAAGTTAACAGGGGGGGGGGGGGCTGTCAGCCCCTCCCCCCGTAGGGCGAAGGTGAAAATTCTCCCGTAGGGCGAGGGTTAAATAACGTCAAGGACGATGAAAGCATTCCGAATAAGATTAACCCTTCAGCAGGTCCATCAGCAACCCAGGCGAATATCTGCGTTAACGTTGATATACCAGTAGTGTTAGCCGGCCGACCTGACACCAAGTTTTCCTCTCGCCAACAGAGTCTCAGTTCTGTCCGAGCCCCAACGGCAAGTTTCCATCCAGCCGGTGCCACTTCTACTACCACTGCATGGACGGCGTGCCCACTATGAAGCGCTGCCTGCACGGCACGCGGTTCTACGCGCCCGACCAGCGCTGCATCCTGGGCTCCTGCTGAACGATGCGCTTCGACCTCGGCATATTTTCGCTTGGCTTAATGACAGTGTAACTGACGGTGTAATAGCATGCATCCTTTGAAACACATGGTCAGGAAACGGATGTTTCACTCTGCCTCTTTGTCCTTACTGTCGCGCTGCATTGTGCGCTGTGGCTTTTGTACTTAAATGTTTTACTGATCTACGTGTTGTTACTTGTTGAATACATGCTTTATGTTGGCTGTAGGTCTGTGGGAATTGATGTATCAGTACTGATGCATCATCGTCACCGAAACATCACCATCATACAAGCGCAACACCATAGTAGATCGAGCTCAATCAGTAGGCCCGTTTCCATGGTATATCCCGTATCCCGTATCCCGTATCCCGTATCCCGTATCCCGTATGCTGTTCCAGTAATCCGTTCTCGTATCCAGTATCCCGTTCTCGTATCCCGTTCCCGTATCCTGTTCCCGTATCGCGTTCCCGTATCCCGTTCCCGTATCCTGTTCCCGTATCCCGTTCACGTATCCCGTTGCCGTATCCCGTATCCCGTATCCCGTATCCCGTTCTCGTTCCCATATCCCTTTCCCGTATCCCTTTTACGTATTCCGTTCCCATATCCCGTTCCCGTATCCTTTTTCCGTACCACGTTACTGTATCCCGTTACATTATCCCACTCCATTATCCCGTTCACATATACCGTTACCGTGTTCTGTTCCCGTATCCTGTTCCTGTATCCTGTTCCCCTATCCCGTTGCAGTATCCCGTTCCCGTTCCCATATACTTGTCCGTTAAAATTGACGTACATTTCCTGAAACCAGGTCTTCCAAACCGCTTTTTGATCACCATGTCGTCTCCCATAGATACAAACTTTAACTTTGCTGATCGTCGGATGCGTACTGCATGTGCCTTACTGATACCAAGCGCATTTTTCGAATCTCCAATATCGGAGCTCCTCACTTGAAACGCTCAGAATTGCTAGCCAACTATGTGAGCTGAGCGCTCCTACTGCTCTGACTGCAGCGGCCGCAGCCCCAAAAGCGCAAAGATGCGCCCTCACGAGCGCAACAGACGTCGCACGTGCCCCAAACTTGAACACAGACAATGGTTGCACACTGTTGATTTGGTGTGAAAAAAATCGTCACCGCAACTCTAGTCGTTGCCGATCAGCGGCCCGCCAAAGGGAACGGACGTCACATATATACATACTGACGTTCTTATTTTAATAAGGGCCCCCTCGTTCGGGCCCCTACCAGGAACGGGTCCCTATCAGGAAGGGGTCCCTATCAAACAATTTGCAAGGAGCGGACCCTGTTGTGACCGGGCCATCGTCCTGACCGAGCCCCGTTTCATGCCTTTGCCAGCTCCGGGCCCTAGCCTCGATCAGGCCTGACCAAGACCGGGCCCCTACCAGAAACGGGCCCGCATCAAGAATATACAAGGACCGGGCCATCGTCCTGACCGAGCCCCATATCACGCCTTTGCCAGCACCTGGCCACTGCCTCGATCAGGCCTGACCAAGACCGGGCCCCTGCCAGGTATGGGCCGGAATACGGATTCCTTTGATGCGTGCCCCTCTGAAATTTCGGGGGGGGGGGGGGGCGTCAGCTGACCCTTCCCTCCCCCTTGCGTGGGCCACTGCCAACTTTCCTCGGGATACTCCCGCTACCTAGAGACAGGGGCGTCGCCACCGGGGGAGAGGGGGAGGGGCTGCCCCCCCCCCCCGAGGATCGCTCCAGCCGGAGAGTTCGCCCCCCAGATTCGCAGAATTTTAACATAAGCCCAATGGGGCTGGCCCCCAAACCCATCGCTGCCCCCGCCCCCCCCCCCCCCCCACTCAAAACTTTGTGGCGACGCCACTACCTAGAGAGGTGACTTGTTGACTAAGTTAGCGTACTTTCCGCTTTAAAAAAAGCTGAACGACTTATACAGGCGCAATACTGCTAAGTTGCAGTGGCATAGCTGTTAACTAACCACAGTCCACACAGGCACGTAGCCAGGATTTCGTCCAGGAGGAGGGGGGGGGGGGGCGCCTGGAAAGGGCCCCTTCCCGAGCGTTGAAAGGACCAAACAAAACGGATGAAAAGGCACGTTACAAGGATGGAGAATGCAGTATGGGAGGTATGGCATGGGCCATACCATCTGTTAGGAGCTGGAGTTAGTAAACTGAGGGTCTGCTATTTCAATTTTGGAACCAGCGATACCAGCTTCGAAAGTTGAATCAGCAATACCAACTGCGATTTTGTTTAGGCCCAAGCCCTGGAATCCTTAAAGGAATTGCGCCGCGGAGCTGCGCGAACATTTTGAAGCTTATGCCTGGATATGCATTTTTTCCTCTATGACTTCTATTTTTTTTTTGCGTTAGAGAGTGCGGTAAAAAAGTGATAAAGCGAACTATTTTACCCAATGATATAGAAAGGTAGCAACATATAAACAAAACATAAATACGCCGCGAAACGGTGCGAATTGATTATTTTGTTTTAACCCGTATACAATTGAATGTGTACTGCAATTGCGCCGCGGACCGGCGCGATTTTTTTAATTGTATTCCCTGGATAATTGTATTCTTACTGTTCAAGGTGCTTGAGGTGTGTACACTGTACTGTTTGAGGTGCTTGAAATTTGAGGGCAGTGTCATGTGCTCAAAGTTGGGAGGGGAGGGGGGGGGGGATAAAATACACTCTGTCCCCCAACTTTGAAATTGGGGGAACATGTCCCCCCCCCCGGTGGCGGAGCACATGCTGGAATAAACGGCAACAACACGTTTGCTGTGTTGTCTATCGTCTATCGTTTTTTTCGGATTTTTCTATATATTTGGTGGGGGAACTACCCCCTGTGACTGACGAAATCTGCATCGTCAAAGCTACGGGGTGTTTCATAATGAATGACAATTTTAAAATTATATGTTTTACGGATGAAATGTTTTATGTATATACCTAACCTACATATATACCTGTTTGTACCTGTACCTGTTTGTTGGACTACTGGATATCAGAACATCTGGACATTTGCATTTTTGTGGCGATATTTCCCCTACCTTGCAAAACGGCTCTACAGCATCACGCCAAAGTGCAATGCACTTTACGGGCATTTCAATGGATATGGCATATGGCCCAGATTGCTTCTTCGGGGTCGGGGTTATGGAGTCGGCCAGCTCCCGTACAGACTGCAGCCGGTCCAGACGTAACAGGATGTTTTTCTTAGCTCCGCCAGGGTCACGGACTACAAAACCAGTAGCCAAGTGGTGACAGAAATAGGCTCCAGGAAGTCGACGGTCAGTCAGTCAGACGACAGAACACTCGACTGCGGAGCTACAGCCACGCTCCAGAAGGGTTTGGGGTCGAACTTTAGCCTTTTTGGTTACGAATCTGTGGATGGACTTCTCAGCTGGGGCATCCCACGACAAATACAAAATTTGTCTTCCCAATTTAACCCTCATCTCTCACTTTTTGTTCAAAATGTGTCTATAGGGTTATATTGGGTCCTGAGTTCAGCTGTGGCAACATTAGCTCGATTTGACCTCAGATTTTCGAGTTCTAGCTTCTGGCATTTTTGTAAGGTCACGCTGCAGAGGTAATTTGGAAGCCGAAATAGTGCGTTTGACTTAACCAAATGTCGAAACGTTTTATATGGCTGAATTCTCAATGAAACGGAGGTTCTATTTCTGCACTTTTCTGCGTGACCTTGAATGACCTTGACCCCGTGATCTCGTGACCTTTTTTTCGTCTACCTCGTGTACCCTGGGTACACCTCTGATTTCAATGTTTCACTTTGTAATATACTCGTCAATATATTGCCTAACAACGCAACAAATAAAAAAGGTGAGTTTTTCCCCTAATTTCCATATTTTCCGTCGATATACCTGCGTGTTTTCGAATTATCCCCCCCCCCCAAGGGGAGGGATAACGGGCGAATATTTACGAACCTATGAGACCAATTTGTTTGGGGACTTCACCATTCGGTCCGGCATTGTCCAAAATGGTGCAGCTTTGAGTTTTATCCACTTTGGTCTAATCTAAGTGGACCAAATGGGACCAAAACCGCCAAACATCGTTGCAGACGACATCAATCATTCTCTGAACCTATGGGACCGATTTGAACGGAGTCTTCACCGTTCGATCCGCCTTTGGCCAAAACGGTGCCGTTTTGAGTTTGATCTACTTTGGTTTAATAGAAGTGGACCAAATTGGACCAAAACCGCCAAAAATCGTTGCCGACGTCATGCTCCGAACCTATTGGACCGATTTGGGCGGGGTCTTCACCATTCGATTAGTTTTGGACCACGCCGGATGGCTGCGTGGTGTTGATCGTCACCCTGCTAATGTGTATACTACAAAACGGGCCTGTATCTGCAATGGTAGCTGAGATATCCGCCCGTTATCCCTCCCCCTTGGGGATAATTCGAAAACATGCACGTATATCGACGGAAAATATGGAAATTAGAGGAAAAATACACTTCTATTTTTGCGTTGTTAGGCAATATATCAAGTATTTTGCGAAGTGAAAAAATGAAATCAGGTGTACTGGGGGTGACACGAGGTCAACGAGAAAAGGTAACGAGGTAACGGGTTCAAGGCCATTCAAAGTCACGCAACAAAGCGGAGAAAAAGAATCTACGTTTCATTGTAAATTCAGCCATATAAGTCTTTTTGACATTTTATTAAGTCAAACGTACTATTTCGGCCTACAAAAATACATCTGCAGTGTGAATTTGCAAAAATTCCCGAGGCTATAACTCAAGAACCTGACGTCTCATGGAGCTAATATTGCCACAGCTGAATTCCGGACCCAAGATAATAACCCTATAGACCAATTTTGAACAAAAAGTGAGAGATGAGGGTGATTTCGACTTGTCGATTTGTCGTGGAATGCCCCAGCTCTGCGATATGCTAGGCATATGTCATATGCTGAATATAATGTATAACTAGGAGTTTCGCTTCAACTTCGTTTTCACCCCAAATTTCTGAATTTGAATATCATCCACGCCTACCACTATATGGAGTATGGTGTATTTTAGAAATATTTTGAAATATTCAATGACAAAAATGCCATCAAATTTTATCTCAGGTCAATAGTTTAGGCTCCATAGGTTATCGAAGGTCAAAAGGGCTATTTTTTTGGCAAAACGTTCGCAAATAACTGTTTATCTAAAAAAGATACGGCAATGATTTTGACGCCATCGTGTTAGTCTCGTCAAGGCGCTTCGAATCACATTCGTTTGGACCAGTTTAGGTCAATTGCGAAATTTGACCTCAGTTCAAGGTCAAGTGGCGACCCAAGTAGGTCATGCTGCATATAAGGAGACGTGTCTCGACGAGACAAACACATTGATGCCGGTTTCACTTCTTTATCTTCATTATTTCGAGAGTTATTGACACATAGTGTTGGTGACCTCAGCTGACCTGGGCTGACGCTGTAGGGGTCACTGAACACAAATTGAACCTGGATAATCAATAAGAGCTTATTATACCATGATCCAGAAGGAATTGGACTGATATGCGTACTTTATCTTCATTCTATCGACAGTTTTTGACACATAGTGTTGGTGACCTCAGCTGACCTGGGCTGACCCTGTAGGGGTCACTGAACAAAAATTGAACCTGGATAATCAATAAGAGCTTATTATACCATGATCCAGAAGGAATTGGACTGATATGCGTACTTTATCTTAATTCTATCGACAGTTATTGACACATAGTGTTGGTGACCTCAGCTGACCTCGGCTGACCCTGTAGGGGTCACTGAACAAAAATTGAAGCTGGATCATCAACACTATCCCATTATAACATGATCCAGAAGGAATTTGACTGATATCATGCGTAATAGAAAACATTAAATATTTCCCAATTGACTTATAATGGGAGGTCACGAAATTGGCCCGACCTTAGGTCACCCGTACACACAATCTTAGATATTCGAATTGTAGGTGTGTACCTATGACTTTATTAAATCATGCAAGTTTGAAACCGATGGGCCCGAAACTGTGGCTGTGGTACGACCGCAAACTTATTTGGAGGTGTGGTCACGTGACCTAACCTGAGATGACCCGTGGTCAAGAATTGCACACAATGTGGGCAATTGATGCCCGAGCAGGTGTTCCAAAAAACGGCGGCTGAAACGGCGGCGCTGTGCGCCGTTTTTGAAATGGCGGCGCCGTGCGCCGTTTTTGAAACGGCAAAAACGGGGCGCCGACGTTTTTTCGCTATCCTCGAAAAGCTTTAGGGGGAGGGGGCGTCTAAACGCCCCGCACCCGGCACGGCGCGGGTTAACATAAAACACCAAAATTATGAAAAAGGTGGGGGTCTCTGATAAACTACTCGCACCTGACGCCTGCCATTTCGACAGCCCACCAGTGTGGGCTCTGAGCTGCACCGACCGCTTCATCACCGGATCACGGCAACCTACGACATTTACGATAACGCTTGCTTGAAATTGCCACCCCGTCGGCAGAGACAGAGAGGACAGCACGCCAGTTTGACCACATCCGTAACGTTGACGTGGGATAAACTTATAAACAAAATGCAGCAGATGTGTATCGCCGTCAGTGCGTCATTTTAACGACGACGCGCCAAGCAAACAACTGCTACCAAATGTACTGCTACCAAAGTTTCCATTATATCTCATAGAAGATAGTGTAAAAAGAAAAAGGAAGGAATAGAAAGGTATACGATACTGCTATAAAGGCAAAGCTATATAATAATACTTGACATGCTATAAAATAAAACCATACAAAACAAAGTGACATAAGGAGGCTTTCATTTGTATACAACTTTTTGTGAAGAAAATTAAAAGAGCTCATTTTTAGGGAAACTTCTACTCGCCAAATTTGGGGACGGGCGCCACCCCCGGTCCAGATTGGCTGTTAACTAACCACAGTCCACACAGGCACGTAGCTAGGATTTCGTCCAGGGGGGGGGGGGGGGGAGGCGCCTCGAAAGGGCCCCTTCCAGAGCATTGAAAGGGCCCCTTCCCAAGCGTTGAAAGGGTCAAACAAAACGGATGAAAGGGCACGTTACAACGAATAACGATGGAGAATGCAGTATGGCAGGTATGGCATGGACCATACCAACTTTGAGGATCTGGAGTTAGTAAACTGAGGGGTCTACCATTTCAACTTTGAAACCCGCGACACCAGTTTGGAGTCAGCTATCCCAACTTCGAATATTTGTTTAGGCCCAAGCCCTGGAACGCTTAAAGGCTGAAACACAGTTTTCGCCCAGCTGCGCGAAGTGAATGAGTGTGCCTATTCAAATACATTGAACGGAGGTTGCAACAACTGCACGATGCGCACGATGCGGGAAGAAAAAATCAACTGATGAAATTTACCCATGTATTTGAACAGGTACCCGCATCCACTTCGCGTAGCTGCGTGAAGACTGTGTTTCAGCCTTAAAGGGACTGTCCCACCTTTGTGAAAGTTGTCGAATCACACTTAATTGTATGTCTACATGTCAGGGGAGGTCAGCTGAACATGTTCGTGAACTTGTTTTTCCGAAAAATGCTTATCTTGGAAGATATTCAACTTTTAGTTTTAAGCGGAAAGTTGGGTTGGTGACGTCATATGATTTTTTTGTTAATAACAGGGAAATCCTTTGTGCTGCCCACGGTAAATAGAATACTAGGTAGCGCCGAGTGCCGGCCTTCAACACAGACCCTATTATCACTTTTTTCAGCTGTTTTGTTTAGGCTAAAAAGGTATTTAGACTATGGATATTTGAGTTAATTTATATTAACGTTCATATGTGAGATTTATATACAAAAAAGAGAGCAATTCTAATTTAACTGTCTAATTAGCCAAATACAAATGCAGGGTGGGGCAAGGGTGTGAGCTCTTCCAAATGACAGCGTTGTAGAAAATCCGAAGGTTTGAGCTAAACTTTGAATGCATATCTGAAATGCCAAGAAACCGGCGACTGAAAAACACCTAGTAGTTGCTGAAATTGAATTTGGGAAATATTCACAATCGGTTTTCCAATGTACAACACAATAGCACACTCGCTTTGAACTGCAACTCATGTTTTTTTTTCTTCTCAAAAACTGGAAATAGTCGGGTCCAGATAACTTCACATCTTGATCAAAATTTCAAGAGCTTTTAAATTATATTAAAGTTTTTCCATAAATGTTGTCGAAACATAGTTTAAATTGCTCGAAATCCTAATGCTGTCGTTTGCAAATACTAGGCTGCATCTCTCAGTTTTGAAGAAACATAAATAGTCGGGTCGTATAATTGAAAGCATTAAGTAGGAAATTCAAAGAGTTTTATTTTGAGCCAAAAAATCTTGGAAATTTTTGTTGCGCGCTTCAAAATTTGACTTTTTGCTTGTCATATTTCGAAGTTTACTGTATTAGCAAGCAGTGATGTGTTCTTGAATACTGCGCACACCGGAACCCTGCAAGTTGACCAATCAGCGACGGGAATCGTCGTTGCTGAATAAGCTGATTGACGCTGATAACACTGCACACGTTTGCAAAATAGCGCCAGTGATCATCACTTCCCGAGTCCTCGCGCTGAGAGTGCATGTGGCGAGTGTGTAGGTTCGTAATTGTGATACAAATATGCGTTTACGATATATTGGCAAAGCCTAACAATAGCCGTTTTCACGAAGGATTTTGCGTTTCGGGCGATTGGGGCGTTTGGAGCGTTTGGGGCGTTTGGGGCGATTTGGGCGTTTGGGGTAAATGGGTCTATAGCTCGTAAATACACGGTTTTTCCCGGTGATTTTTGGTATTCATCACAATTTTATGAATTAATGTATAAGTATATGCTCTAACAATTCAATATTGCCCGTTAGTTTTCTTTGAATATTCAAATTCTTTTGCCAAATCTGGCAATTTTGGGTTGCGTTAGTTCCTTCTACAAAATATATCGAAAACGCCCCAAAAGAGGATAACAAGTATACTAGATAATCAGCTTTGATTCAATAAAATACGCAATTGACACTTAGTTAGGGGAAAATTGAAGATATTAATGACAAAGAAATATAATATTATGATGACAAATGCAATTAAATGTCAAAAGCATAGACAGGCCTTAATTCCTCGTCGCTCCGTCCCGCTGAGATCGTCTAATTTAGAGCGGTAACTTCGTTGGTTTCTGAAAACCGGAACAATCCTTACTCATTTATTTAACCCGCGACTTACTGGGAGGGGGGGCTATTTTTTGCCCCCCCCTCCCGTTATTTTGCAATAACTCCTAAAAAAAACCCGGTATCATCACCAAACTTGCAGTACCTTCTCTCACATTAATTCTACACATGTTGGCAAAAATAAAAATATGAGGCTATGATAGGTCACTTGGGAATGACGTCAGAGTGACGTCATGTTCTTCGGTTTGTGTTGCAATATAATGGTTTGCGGAAAACGATGTCAAAGGTACGATCTTTAAGATAAACTCAATTATTTTACATCAAATTACTGACAATAGACCGGGCTATCAAACTGTTATCTCGGATTTTTGAGTGATTTTTTATTCAAAATTTTGAGAAATCCAAATACATTTTTTTTGGTTTTTACAAAATTTTCAACAAAAAATCTGAAATATCCAAAAACAAGAATATGAGTGATCGAGACGTGTGCGGTGAATATGTGTACCAAATTTGAAGTCGATATCTTCAAAAATGACTGAGTGTTGACCTAAATGACAAAAATCGACCACCTCTCACAGCATTACCGTGCATAAAAAAATGTTTGTACATTTTTGCTTTTTACTTCTATTTATATGGAACAAACAATGTTCTAATGTCTTTTTTCCGCGTTCTAGACGAAAACAAAACCATAAACATGTGTTACAACGACTAATGACCGTAATATGCAGTTTGACCTCGTGACCTCGGATGACCTTGACCTGACCCAAGGTCGTAAATAGCTTAGAAAGGTACTTAGAAGTGTCAGACATATGAATCATACCGATTTCCCGACAGCTTATGCGTTTAATATCGCAATTTTGCGCGACAATTCCATCCATCGGGTCTCGATGGAATTTCCTTTTGACATGGTCAAACATTTTGTACTTGACCTGACCTGTGACATCATCGGTGACCTCGGGGTCAACAATATTATGTTTCCCTCGATAAATTTCCCAGGGCTATCGAATGCCGTTTGAATTTTTACATTCGGTAAGCAGTTCCGGAGATCCGAGGGGGGGGGGGGGCAAAAATAGCCCACCCCGTAAGTCGCGTTATGAAATATACCCCAGTAACTCGCGGGTTAAGCAACGAATAACACCAAATGTTCTTGATTTGATCAATTGATTAATTGATAAATCTCATAAAAAGCTGAAAGAACTTCAGAAAAAGCACTTATAAACCCATGAAACATGCGGGCTTTCTGCAGCCACTGGTACTGAAAACCCAAAAATGGCTGCTCTAGATCAAACGGACGGCATGGCTGGGCGCAGACCACGGCTCTGCACATGCGCAACGTGACGTCAGGCGACCGGCTGGCCCGTCGCCATGGTGACGGGCCGGCTGGAGCCGGAGCCACGTGGTCGCCATGGTTACCGGGCGGCAGCGCCTGCGCGGAGCCAGCGCAGAGCTGGAGCCAGCATTCTCGTCATCTTACAACAAATGATCAAAACGAAATCGCTAATTATCATTAATCCTTGCTATCAAAAGTGAATATGACTGAAAATATGAATGGACTAATTCATCTAGTTTTCATTGAAATAAGCTATTATTCCTGAAAACCATGTCGTTGCAAAATATCACCATTTCCCGAACCCCGCACATCCGGGATTCGAGCAAGATGGAGTTTCACCAAACGCCCCAAACCAGCACAGCCATCTGGCATCACCAGAGCTAGTTTAAGATGAAATTGTTAATTTTAAGTAAACTATGGTGTTATCTATAAAATGGAATTTCCATAAAAACGCATTTATTCATAAAGTTGCGATTGATATAAAAAAAATAACCGGGAAAATCCGTGTTCTTACGAGCTATAGACCCATTTACCCAAAACGCTCCAATCGCCCCAATCGCCCCAATGGCCCCAAACGCCCCAAACGCCCCAAACGCAAAATCCTTCGTGAAAATGGCTAATAGCCGTTTTCACGAAGGATTTTGCGTTTGTGGCGATTGTGGCGATTGGGGCGATTTGAAATAATGGGTCTATAACTCGTAAGAACACGGTTTTTCCCCGGTGATTTTTTTATATCAATCGCAACTTTATGAATTCATACATTTTTCTGGAAATTCCATTTTAATGATAACACCATAGTTTACTTAAAATTAACAATTTCATCTTAAGCTAGCTCTGGTGATGCCAGATGGCTGTGGTGGCTTGGGGCGTTTGGAGAGACTCCATCTTGCTCGAATCCCGGATGTGCGGGGTTCGGGAAATGGTCATATTTTGCAACGACATGATTTTCAGGAATAATAGTTTATTTCAATGGAAACTAGATGAATTCATATTTTCAGTCATATTCCCTTTTGATAGCAAGGATTAATGATAATTAGCGATTTCGTTTTGATCATTTGTTGTAAGATGACGAGAATGCTGGCTCCGGCTCTGCGCTGGCTCTGTTGCGGGAGCGCACACTGAAACTCAAACGTCTTCTCGTACTCTGTATTGGGCGTACACAATCATAACAGCCGGTCGCCGTGACCGTCCTCGCCCGACTCCTCGCCGCGCCGCTCCCCGCTCCGCTCCGCTCCGGCCCACCGCCAGAGGCGGGTCACGTGACCCGGTGTCGGGTCAGCGGCCAAGGGCGGCGCCAGGCACGCGGCGCCCGTCGGTGCCAGGCAGCCGCCGCCCGTAACACCCCTCCCCCCTTAAACGAAACATGGCTCTTATTAGGGCAGTACACTGATACAGTGCAAAACACCAACTCAATGAACAGCACCGGAACACCCTCGTACTCCCCAACCTCCACCAAACTAACAATAGCACACACGTAACAAAAACACATCCAAGGCGGCCTCCAACCGTGCGACACCTACTCCTCTCCGAGTCTCAGCCAGCCTGGCAGCCACGGCAAGAGACCCTGGTAGCCTAAGCCGCTGAGGTGCACTTCATCCCTGGTGAAGAACTCTGGTACCAGATGGTACGTCCGCCGCCGACCCTCCCGACGACAGAGGCGGCGGCCCAGCGGGATAAATTCCGCCCCCGTCGCTCGGCCCAGTTCGCAGAGAGCCCTCTCCAGCCAGAAGGCCGGCGTGCTTTCCCACATTCGCCCCCTGTCATGAGACGGTCGGGGCGTCGTGCCCAGCACAGTTACCCCTACCCCCAGCTCCTTGATCCTGTTTACGGCTTCATTAAGCCGTGTCACTGTGGCCAGGGCAGTGGGCACATCGAAGCTGGCGCCCCTGGGGTAGACGTCATTGCCCCCGAGCCACAAAATGATCTGCGCTCCGGCACGGTCGCTGGCGTCTATCCTCTCCAACCACTCCATCACCCACGACAGGCCCACACCCACCCAACGTTGGAGTGTGAATCCAGGAACCGCCCGGGTCGACAGCCGCCAAGGGAGGCCACACCGAAAGCCCGCCCTGCTCACCATCGAATCCCCGATGAACAGCACGGCGGACCCCGGCGGACCAACCTCCGGCATACCGCCGGACCCCTTAGCTGCATCATCCCCGGACGGGACCGGCAACACATAGGCGACCTGGCCTCCTGCCACAGGCTCCTCTCCTTCGTCTCCTACCTCCTCCATTGTTCCCAGCCGCCACTCGTCATCGCCGAGAAGCTCGCGCAGAATGTCAGCCGGGTCACCTTCCGTCGGGATCTCCGCCAGGGCGACGTCCGTTGGTGACTGAGGCTGCGGGTAGTCTACCTCGGCAGAAGGTGCAGCCGCTGCCGGCGGTGTTGCCACCACCGAGCCGCTCCCCCTCAGTTCCGTTATGGCGTTGCGGAGCTCCTTGGTTTCCAGCTCTCTCCTCGTCCTCTCCTCGTTGAGCGCCACCCAGAGGCGGTCCAGCTCAGGGTCCCTGGAGTCCATCTGAAAAGCTTTTTTTTTGGACTCATTACATGTTCCACCTCTTTGGCACACAATGACCTATGCATACATCAGATATGAGCAAATACACCGTATACTATTACGTCTTGCACCAGAATACACACATCCCATATGCACGATCGAACTGAAGCACCAGATATCAGACCCCGGTTCTCTCAGTCTCCCGCCTGGTAACGCTCAGGCGGCCGCGAAACCCGCCCCGACCTCGTTATGTATGGCGCTGAGGGCACTACCTCCCTCTGAGCGTTCCTGGCCTGCCCATCCGGAGCTCCCTTGGTTCCCATCAGCAGCATGAGGGGCACATGTACGTTGTGCTGATGCCCCAAAGCGTCCCTCACCCTTCCCTCCCCCGGGACCTCACCGTCTCTGGACCGATTGCAAGGATCAGGAGAAGTCAACTGTGTCGGGTCGTTCAGTCGGGGGATGAACCACTTCAGGTCGTTGTGGTGTACACGGCGCGTCTTGCCATTCCCATCTTGCACTTTGTACGTGACCTCCTTTCCTGGTGTCCCTCGCTTATCGATGATGGTCACTGGCCCTTTGAACGGCAAGCCCAACTTCGGTTTTCCACCTACAGCAGCGGTGTAGTCACGTACCCATACTCTCGACCCTATGGAGTACGCAGTGTACCTCACCCTGCTATCATGGCGAACCGCCATTCGAGCAGCCGCTCTGGACGAAGCTGCCTTCACTTGTACAAACGCCTGTCTCATGGTTTTCAGCCGGCTGTTCAGGAACGTTTGGGCTGGCATTATAGCGTCAGCTGGACCGTAGACCACGTCCAGAGGTAGACGAGGCTCGAAGCCATGGATCAGATAGAATGGAGTGTACCCGGTGGTCTCATGGACAGACGAGTTGTAGGCCATCGCGTACGACCTGATACCCCCATCCCAATCGAGGCCCTGGCTGTCGATATATTTCGACACCATGTCCTTCAGCGTCCGCATGAAGCGCTCCACCATACCATCGCTCTGTGGATGATATGGTGTCGTCCTGGTCTTGTGGATGCCGAGCTTCTTGTACAGCTCCCGCATCATCGGCGACTCGAACTGGGCACCCTGATCCGTATGAATCCGCTCGGAGACCCCAAGCTCCTGGATCTAGTGAAGGAGTTCCTCCATCACCGTCTCTGACTTCTGGTTTGGCATCGGAAAAATTCGCACAAACTTCGAGAAGTAGTCCATGACCACGGGAACGTATCTATTCCCCTTTGATGACACAGGCATCTCCGTGATGTCCATGGCTATCCTCTCGAAGGGCCGAGATGCCACCTCGGTGACCATCGGGGCCCGCCGCTTGGGCGCGGGCTTATACCGTCGCTGGCACAGCGTGCATGAGGTACAGAAGCCTCTGATGTCCTCATTCATCCCTGGCCAGACAAACCGAGCTTTTACCCGGGCGATAGTCCGTCTTCGTCCCATGTGCCCGCATGAAGGGTCATCGTGCGCCAGTCGGATGATCTCGGTCCGTATGGTCTGAGGTACGGCCGCCTGGAATTGCTGACCAGAGGCGACTCCGATTACCCCATTTCGAACCCGTACTTTGGTCCAGTGCTTCCTAAGCACGCTCCACCCTGCGAAATCTGATGGCTTAGGTATTTCCTTCTTCCCACACGCTTCTCTCAGCTCGGACAGTGTTGGATCGTCAGCCTGTGCCTTGGAGAGTGAATGAGGAAGGGTCTGGTCTTCTCCACTGTGCCCCGTGGCTGTTGGCCTTGTCGTGGTGGATGACGCTGATCCCACCGTCAGCTCGGAGAAAACAGCCGCCGGGACCACTGAGATTACCACCGCCTCAGGCGAACCGCCCCCCGAGTGCACGGGCGAACCACCCACTGCCGAGTTCGGCATCGTCTCCTCGCGCCGCCCATCTGCTGAGGCTGGAGGATGGCCAGCACTACCGCCCTGAGCTGAGGGTTCGTCGAATCTGATGCCGGCTGATACCTGTGGCGGCCTACGGGACAGTGCATCGGCATTCCCGTGCGTCACACCGCTGCGGATCCGGACCTTGAAGTCGAAGGAACTCAGCTCGACCGCCCATCGACCGCGACGTCCTGTGCCATCTCGCTCTACGGCGATCGATTCGGGAATGTTTGCCAGCGGCTTGTGGTCGGTCACCACTTCGAACCTAGCTCCTACAGTATACTGGCGGAAATGTCTAATGCCATGGACAATGGCCCAGAGCTCCTTGTCGTAAGTGGGCCATTTCGATTGCTGTTTCGTCAGCGCCTTGCTCTCGTACGCGATCACCTTTTCCACATCCCCAGTGCGCTCAGCTAGCACAACACCAACCGCTGAGTTACACGCGTCGGTGTACATGACGAACGTCCCTTCACATGTCGGCAGCGCCAATACAGGAGGTGATGCCAGAGTTGACTTCAGCCGCTCGAATGCGCTTCGCATGGCTCTGACCATTTGATTCGCCCCTCCGCCACTGATGCGTCTCTGAGAGGCTTTGTGATCGCCGCGTATCCATGAATGAAACGTGCGTAATACGCGCACAGACCCAAGAAACTCTTCATTTCCTCTTCCGATACAGGCAGCGGCCAGGCCATGACCTTTTCCACGTTGTGTGGATCTGGACGGATCCCCTCCTCAGACGAGATGGCCAAGGAAGGTCACCTCTCTACGCGCGAATCGACATTTTTGTGCTTTGAGCTTCAACCTTGCCGCTCGGATCCGCCTGAAAACTTCCTGGAGTGTGGCTAAATGTTCTTCCTCAGTCCTATTGAACAGAATCACGTCATCCAGATACACCAGACAGCTCTTGGTGTCGAGGCCCGCCAGGATCAGTTCCATCAACTTTTGGAATGTGCCACTCGCGTTCTTCAAACCCATCGCCATGACTTTGAACTGATGGAGACCTTTGCCAGTTGAAAATGCTGTCTTTTCTCGATCTTCAGGCGCCATCTCTACCTGCCAATACCCGGTAGCCATGTCCAGCGTGGTGAACCACCTCGCCTTCGACAGGGTATCGAGTGAGTCGTCGATTCGTGGGAGAGGCATGGCGAAGCCCTTCGTGACACCATTCACTGCCCTCAGGTCAACGCAGAAGCGAAAGGTTCCGTCCTTCTTGCGCACGAGCACGACCGGTGAACACCACGGGCTTTCACTCTCCTCGATGATGTCGTCTTGTAACATCTTCTCCTTCTGCTTCTCCACTTGGTCTCGCACTTTTACAGGCACCCGTCGTGGCCGTTGTTTGATCGGGGCGGCGTCACCAGTGTCGATTCTGTGCCTGGCTAAGTTTGTTTGACCGATGTCACCAGGGTGCTTACTGAAAACATCGCCATAACTCGCGAATAAATCGCACAGCTTCGCCCGCCCACTCTCGCTCAGATCGGTCAGTTCCGGCGCCAGTGATCGTTTCACCTCCGGATCCACACCTTCAGGATCATCAGGTGGAGAACCTCCACCTTCGCAGCTCGCTACTGTGTCGGCAGCGCTGCCCGGCTCCGGACACAACTCACACATGTTGTCCGGCGTGTCTCCCATTGAGAAGAACGTCCCTACATCGGACCCTTTCAGGAGTCGGACGTCCTCCACTCCGACATTCGTCAACCGGATGGCTATGGTGCCATTGGAGGCGACCGCTACCACAGCCCGCGGGATCAAGAGATCATCACAGTCAGCCATGTGGCACGGCTCTACCATCCCACTTACAGTCCCCTCTGACAACCCCGCACTCGACCCATCAAGCGGTTGTACCATCGCGGCCACCATGATGATAGACCGACCGGGAATGGTCACAGCATCCCCGAGAACAACTCTCGCTCGAGGAGAGCGAATCTCAGGGTATGTTGGAAGAGGAAGCGTCATCCCCCTGACGCGCAACACTCCCTGCTCGTCGTCAATGATGGTCTTGTACCGACAGCAGAAATCACGCCCGAGTATCATGTCGTAAACCAGCCCCGACACCACAGCCAACCGGGGACACACAAACGGCTCTTCCTTTATCAGGATTGGGACCTCACAGAGCACTTCGACGATGTTCAGAGGGCTGCCACCGGCCCCCTTCGCTGACCGCGAAGGTGTGATAACCTCACATCCCAGCTCTGTCCTCAATCTCTGTTGAAGACCGTCCTTAACCATTGAAAAATCTGCACCCGAATCGATCAGTGCCCATACCTCGAGGCTACCGAACTTGACCCGAACGGCTGCTGCAGTTAGTCGGGACTGGCGACACACAGCTGGCTCTTGTCCCACAGAACCAGCTGTTTCTAGTTTTCCGCCTGCTTGTTGTTTCTGGGAGCCTCTTTTGGTACCGCCCCCGGAATGCACTGCGTTGCTTGAGCCATCTGGTCGAGGAGAGAACGGCATGCCGCCATCCAGTGTCCGCTCTGACCACAGAGCAAACAGGTTGGGTGGAGTGGAACGCCAGCCCGTGCAGCAAACGGACAGTTTCTTCGAATGTGTCCCTCCCCTCCACACGAAAAGCATGTCACCTTGGTGGCCCCGCGCCTTGGCTGACCGCGGTGCACTGCCGGACAATCCCGCCGCATATGCCCGGGGGCGCCACACCCGTAGCAGGTGACCCTATTGGACATGCCTCCTGTATTAGAGCCAGCGTTTGCAACCGCGAGTACATCCAAGGAAGATCTCAGATCGCCTATCTCCTGCTCCAGCTGAGCTATCTGTGCGTCTCTGTGATCCAGCATGCTGCCCACCTCCCCGGCATTGACTGCCGACACCGCTGACCCAAGAGAAACACGTCCTGCATGCCCATCTGCCAACGGGCCGGCTGCTCGCACCGCCTGGACTACCTCCTGGCGTTTGTGCAGCTCGTTCACCATTGACACTGCCTCTGATAGTGTCCCCGGGTTCCGGTAACATAATTTTGTCTGGAGCCACTCATCCCGAAGCCCACAAATGAACTGACCTGTGAGATTTGTCATAAAAAATCTGTTATCGGCCATCGCTTCGGTGGGGACTGGGGCTGCTTCGGGGAACGCAGCCCGACCCAGCTTCTCAACCCGATCTGCAAAACTCGCGGCCGTCTCCCCTGGTGACTGGGTGACCTGTCCCAGCGCTGCCTGTGCCTGCAGAGGGTCGACAGACTTTCCAAACCGAGCCGCGAGGCACGTTTTGAGTTTGGCGTAGGCTTTATTGACCTTGTACTGGGATTGCGCACAATCCAAAGCCACGCCATCCAACAGAGGTAGAAGACGCTTAACCCGCTCATCGTCTTTGTGTTCCGTAGTTAGAGACTCAAAACGGGATATCCACCCCTCCCAGTCGTCCGTTTCTATGCCTGCAAAGCGAGGGGTACGCGACACCAGAATGGTATCGTTGAAGTCCATGATAGGATAAATTCAGACACAGCACCCTTAATAACCTGAAAAATTTACCTGATCAGCCCGCTATCCGGCTTCTGGAAAATATACCCACCAAGCCCACCGCTCAGCGACTGAAGAAAAAATATCTGCCAAGCTCACCGCTCAGCATCAGAAAAATATAGCCACCAAGCCCACCGCTCGGCATCTACATATGCCCACTTATACACCGGAAAACCCTCCCGGCTATGGATAGCATCTAACAACAGACTAATAGTTCACTTTTAAACATATTCGTTGGAAATAGGGCTCACCTGTAAAGATGACGTCTGGAAGAAAGTCCTACCGACCGCGCCAGTGTTGCGGGAGCGCACACTGAAACTCAAACGTCTTCTCGTACTCTGTATTGGGCGTACACAATCATAACAGCCGGTCGCCGTGACCGTCCTCGCCCGACTCCTCGCCGCGCCGCTCCCCGCTCCGCTCCGCTCCGGCCCACCGCCAGAGGCGGGTCACGTGACCCGGTGTCGGGTCAGCGGGCAAGGGCGGCGCCAGGCACGCGGCGCCCGGCGGTGCCAGGCAGCCGCCGCCCGTAACAGCTCCACGCAGGCGCCGCCGCCCGGTAACCATGGCGACCACGTGACTCCGGCGCCAGCCAGCCCGTTACCATGGCGACGACCCAGCCGGTCGCCTGACGTCACGTTGCGCATGTGCAGAGCCGTGGTCTGCGCCCAGCCATGCCGTCTGTTCGATCTAGATCAGCCATTTTTGAGTTTTCAGTACCAGTGGCTGCAGAAAGCCCGCATGTTTCATGGGTTTATAAGTGCTTTTTCTGAGGTTCTTTCAGCGTTTTATGAGATTCATCAATTAATCAATTGATCAAATCAAGAACATTTTGTGTGATTCGTTGCTTAAAAAAATCAGTAAGGATTGTTCCGGTTTTCAGAAACCAACGAAGTTACGAAGTTACTAAATTGGACGATCTCAGTGGGACGGAGCGACGATGAATTAAGGCCTGTCTATGCTTTTGACATTTGATTGCATTTCTCATCATAATATTATATTTCTTTGTCATTAATATTTTCAATTTTGCCCTAACTAACTGTCAATTGCGTATTTTATTTAATCAAAGCTAGTATACTAGTATACTTTTAGCCTCTTTTTTAGGGCGTTTGCGGTATGTTTTGTAGAAGGAGCTAACACAACACAAAATTGCCAGATTTGCTGCTGAATTTGAATATTCAAAGCAAACTAACGGGAAATATTGCATTGTAAGAGCATATACTTATTCATGAATTCATAAAATTGCGATTGATGCCAAAAATAGCCGGGAAAAGCCTTGTTCTTACGAGCTATACGCCCAGCGTGGTTGTGCCGCAGCAGGACATCGTCACCGTGATGTTCGCCAAGCTGGCGCTGAAGAAGCGGCACCCGCTGACGGCGGCGCGCGCTGCCAAGACGCTGGCCGTCGTTCAATAAGCAGCCCGATGCCGAGACCGACCATCTGCTCAAGAGGCTCACCAAGCCAATGCCAAGATACAAGATAATACCAAGATGGTCCACCGTGTGGCGACCAGAGCCGCGCGAGCGCACGCCACCGCAAGCTGGTCCCAATGCTGGTACCTTGCTTATGGGATCGTGCGTTCCGCCATCGGTGTCCGGCTGTCATCAGGCCGCGGCGGCCCGGTCCAGCACATGCGGAGCGACAGCGTGGTATTGGCCCTGGCGGCCACCGCCACCAGCATTGTGCCGTTTACAAGACGCACACTCACAGTCTATCGCCAATAACCCGAGCAGTTGAGGCGCCCAAAAACTGCAAAGTGCAGTATGTGACATGTAGTTTGTCTGCGCACTACTAGATTGCGTGCTGCAGATAGTAGTGAGGAATGCTGTCTGAAAAAAATTGACATGCGGTGATTTCTTAAACTTATTTTACTTGTCGTGAGCGCATTGCTGGAGACGAGATGTTTGAGCTTGTATTTGTGCTCGCACACATCATGTTCCTTTATTGTTATGTAGCAATCGACTCGATGTTTCCACGTGTATTTATGCTTCGTAAGAGCTGCTGATGTATTTGTCACTCTCGGTTCCAACGTCTGAATATCGGCGACTTATGACCGATATCGGTCATTCGTTTCGTTTGGTTTGGTTGATATTCGTTTGCGTCATTTGTGTGGGCATATGCGTATGTTTTATTAGGTTAGAAGTGACTGGGTGGCAAATGAAATAGGTGACAAATAGTTGAAATAGGCGATGATGCGGCATGTACAGTCGGTCTCATAATGATCTTCCCTTGCCACCACGTGGCGTTACGGTCGCGATAGGCACACAAATGGTGGTTTCCCCACCGTAGGTTGGTACCCATTGTGGCTGTCTGGCAGGTGCGTGACCTGGGGAGGGGAGGGAGGGAGGGAGTGCGGGGCGTTGTCGGAATGGAATGCGCCGCGACCCGGGTGGTGGTCAGGGCCGTCTGTCTCGAGGGTCAAGAGGTCACCTGTCCTGAGCTGACAAAGATCCAATATTGGAGACTGAATAACAGTGTTCACCACATGAGCCCAAATAGCGCAGTCGGTATGGCTGCCTACTCCTAGCGTAATCGTAGATTGGACGTGGGTTCGAACCGCGCTTGCACCAGGCGCTTTTACGTGTATTTTTTATTAATCATGCCACGTGTCATGTGCAATGCAGAACCCAGAAATTGCGAATGAAAACGTCCACCTGATGATTCTACACGAAAAAAGCAGACAAATGCAGTGGGCCTCGCACTGAAATGTTCGAATCACGCCGCTCCGTCCTTCACGCTCCACAAACACACCCGGGCGGGTTTATATCCATTAACCCTATTTGTAACAGGCTCCTGGCTACCCCTATTTGTAACAGGGGGGGGGGGCAGATTCCGCCCCCCCCCCTCGGAGATCTCGAGATCTACCCGTCCGATTTTCAAAAATGAAACGGTGTTTGGTTCCCCTCAACACGATCTACATTTATAAATAATAAAAAAATCTAAATTTTGGATAGGGGGGCAACAGGGGGGCAAAAACGACACATTTTAGTGGTATTTTTGATTCAGCATAGCTTTCATGTTTATAGACTGATTTTAACACAACTAATAGGAATCGATAGAGATTGAATCGGAAATTGATATATGACGGTGACGTTTGAAAATTCAAAAATCATAGGCGTGTGCAGGTCACTCAATATGGGGGTGAAGTAAATGCGTAACAAAACCATTTTTTTATGTTGTTTTTTTGATAAATGAAATGGTATGTGATTGAGACATTAGAAAAAACAGTTATAAATCATATTTTTTGCCATAGGCGGTACCAGGTTAGTGAAAAAGGGGGGTGAAATTGGGAAAAATATTAACCGCAGACACGTTGCTACCCAGCACTATAAATATGTTACTGATCATAGATAGTTCCTTTTTGCATGTTGTACTTCATCATAGGCGTATCCAGGATCCAAACTAGGGCGGTGCAAGACCTTTTGATAAGTATATTATCCGCTATTATGATACTAACTAGTCAACAGTGACTATTTCACTTACAACTTCAATTAACATTGCTTAACCCCTTTTTACCCTACCTGGACTCGCCTATTATCTTATAATCGTTCGTAGAGTAGCCTGTGGTGCGTGTTTCATCCGAAAACTGCAGTATGTTATGTCATTGTACGCCCATGCCTCTTAGTTTCCTTGCAATAATATGACCCCCTGTCTTCCATTCCTGAGCGCGCCCCTGCAACAAAATGACTTTATTCTCTTTTCTGGTCTCATATGTGCATATATTATTATAAGCTAAACGTATATTGCGCCGTTATCGCTGGCATATCGTCATCACCATGCCAGTCACCCCCCTTTTCATGTTCCTGAACACGCCCCTGAAACTCTATATGTAATAAATTATGCAAATAATGGAAGCAGAAGCTATCTTTTACATCTTGATAGCTATAAATGCCCCTTACATTGCTCTATTGGCTTCCCGCCAAGCATTGAATACTTCCTGGAAACCTCCCCCCCTTTCAAGCCCCTGAAACCGCCTCTGCCATGCAATTTTGTATGATATTTCATTAACATCATCTAATTTGCACTTTTTGCAATCACGGTAAGCCGATGTAACTCCTTCATACTTGATGCAGTTAGGAAGAAACCGTGAAGATCGCATTTCCGTATTTTCGCCAAATGTCGCCTCCGAACCCACCCAAAACTGTGCCCTGGAACCGCCTCTGTTCAAGTTAAGAACTCAAAATTTTGACTCCAAATCCGGAGTTCAATTCTATGAAAAGTCCTAAAATTTAATGGGCCTGCTCCCCGCCGTTCTGGAGATATCTGCGAAAAACATGAGGGGGGGGGGGGGGCGGAATCCGCCCCCCTGTTACAAATAGGGTTAAGTTAGCGACGATATCTGCGACGACAGTATTTACAACCTTAGGTCTATGAAGCATCGCCAGGTTTGTAGCTGATAGAGCATCTGACGGGCTACGTGTTTAAATTTGACTTTGACCTTGAGATCAGGTCAAAATATCGACACTTTATTTTTTGGCGCACGGCAAATTTATCAATCGTCGCAAGCGACACGACGGATAGCCATTTCCGAGACGACATCTGTGACGACAGTATCGGTCAACTTGAGATACAAATATTCGTCGTAGTATAGCCCGTGCAGTGTTCTATCAATTGAACACTTAGCGATGCTTCACAGACCTATGGTTTTCTTAAAACTGGTCATCACAGACATCGTCGCTAACTTGACATTCTAGGTCTGCGTATATTTCCAACCACGGTCCGCCACACAGCCTCGCCACACATAGGCATTGTTATTCCCCAATCGGTCTGTGTGGGTCAGACCAGGACGGAGCGGTGCAGATTCCGCCAAGTATCGGCCGGCACCGGGCGAGCTGTCAAACCGGTCCTGCCCCGCCTCGGTGCGGGTTTCAGCCAGCTATCGTTTTGCCTACCGTGGGAGACCCAGAGCTAGGGAAGATCATTTTGGGACCGACTGCACATGCTTGATATGTAGTAGGTATGTTACTGTTAGCATATGGCAGTATAAGATGTCATGTACTGGTTATGGTCCTATGCTGGCTATTGTTCCTTTTCTTTACTGGCGTGCGTATCTTTTGCAACAAAAAATATGATGTCGATGACCTCTCGCGACGCATGATGGGAAATATACGGCAACGGCGAAATTATCTGGATTCTTTGCACCATTCATGAAAAGCCTTCCCACACGGTAGAAACTTCTGCAGGAAAAGCAGGAGCTTTTTAACCGGGAAGGGAAACGCTAACTGGTTGCATCAGCGAAGGCCAAGCTACAGTATGTGCTTGGAGAGAAATGAGAATATTGCATAAGGTGTAATCTAATTATGGAGACTGTTCGGAGACTGAGGGTGGAATAGGACTTTCGTCGAAGTAATAAGGGCCCATTCAGATGTCACAATGAAACAAAATTGTAGGTACAGTGGCTGGACAGTGGCATTCCTGCTTTGATATGTATTGCAACGAAAGTATCAAAATCATTTCGTAAAAGGTATAAGGGACTAAATATGAATAGACTACATACTCGAAAACAAGGACGGTTTCATATAATCCGTGCCTGCACACTCACGATGACACGACGAGCCATACCGACTGCATGACTCATATGAGTCATGACTCATGAGTATGACTCATATGAGATAAATAAATACTAACATGTGTTAGTATTGATTAAAGGAAATAGTTCACCTTCAACATGGGTTTTGAACTGAAATAGCAGTTTTGTAGCCCGTGTTGAGAAATCCTTATCTGCAACTTTTCTGGGCTGAAAAGACTCTCCAGCCGAAGATATTTGACTTTTTGGCGAAGGAATGCGGCGCATATATGATATACCGTACCGTCTGAGAGTGCCAGCACTGATCTGAGCACGCGCAGACCAATAACGCACACCATAACAATAATAATTTACGACCTTCTGTCCTGAATTGGCGTGATGTAGGACTTTTTTTGAAAATAAAAGAAACTGTATTCAAAGATATAATAAAATCGTGTTCTGATAAATTTTTCCGAAGGTGAACTATTTCCTTTAACCCGCCGTTGACTGAGGGGGGGGGGCGGGATAGGAGCGTTTAACGCCCCCCTGATTAATTTTCGCCATAGCTGAACAACTAATAGCGCTATCAACGTGAAACTTCGGGTACCTTCTTATAAATCATTGTTACGTCTTGTGTGCAAAAATGAGGAAATTTCGTCGATTTTTTTTTATCGAGTTATAGCGAAGTTAGTGACGTCACTACACACGAGTTGTACACCAAAATCAGCTAAACTTTGCCGTACAAATGCCACATTTGAAGCAAAATGCAATAAAAAAAACGCCAAAAGATAGCAAATTGTAACGGCTACCAACTGGTTGTCTCGGATTGGTGAAAATTTTAGTTTTTTACCCCCAAAAACTAAAAAAAGGAAAATTATCACAAAATCAAAATTGTCTAAAATATTTCAAAAACCGACAGATATGTCAAAGAACCATATCTAGGCAAATACCATACAAAATTTCAAACTGATATCTCCATTTTTGACTGACTTAGGACATCTAAAGTATGGGTAACTCATGACGTCATATATTGAAATTGCGTTTTTTGGCTTTTATTGACTAGATACAGACAAATAAATGCCACCAATATATTTCTAAGACAAACTGGTCTAGACACATGCCTTTTTTGTTAAGATTTATAAATTTAAAATGTTGACCTTCGGTGGCCTGAACTTGACCTGAAATTGGCATTTACTTCACGTAAATAAAGTCAGGTGGTAAAATAACTATCACTATCGAATTATACGAGGAAAATAACTCTTATAACATGTGTAGCATGATTTTCGTAGATATTTTTAGCATAGTGACCTTTTATGACCTGACCTTGACTTTGACCTTGGCCAACAATCTCACTTTAGCTCATGCAAGATATTTATCATATCTTTGGCAGCACTTTGGGTGAAACTGGTCATAATCGAAGGCTTGGGATGGAAAGTATGGCCCATAAATTGAAATACGCCGATTTTGACCTTTGACCTGACCTTGACCTGATATTTGACCTCACTTTGGCATTATTTAGCATGCTTTAGATTCGTCTCATTGAGAGCTTTCGATTGCCGCCTTGCGCGTCTCGCTGCGATCATTGGTTCGGAAGATAACCAGGAGGCGTTTAACGCCCCCCCCTCCCAGTCAATGGCGTTCTGCTGAGACCCCAGGCAATGCCGAGTTAAAGGAAATAGTTCACCTTCAACATGGGGTCTTGAACTGAAATAGCAGTTTTGTAGCCCGTGTTGAGAAATCCCTATCTGCAACTGTTCTTGTCTGAAAAGACTCTCCAGCCGAAGATATTTGACTTTTTGGCGAAGAAATGCGGCGCATATATGATATACCGTACCATCGGAAAGTGCCAGCACTGCATGGAGCATGCGCAGACCAATAACGCACACCATAAACTTAATCATTTACGACCTTCTGTCCTGAATTGGCGCGATGTAGGACCATTTTTGAAAAGAAAAAAAGAAACTGTATTAAAAATATAATAAGATCCTGTTCTGATAAATTTTCCGAAGGTGAACTATTTCCTTTAAAGGAAATAGTTAACCTTCAATATGGGGTTTTGAACTGAAATAGCAGTTTTGTAGCTCGTGTTGAGAAATCTCTATCTGCAACTTTTCTTGACTGAGAAGATTCCAGCCGAAGATATTTGACTTTTTGGCGAAGGAATGCGGCGCATATATGATATACCGTACCGTCTGAAAGTGCCGGCACTGCATGGAGCATGGGCAGACCAATAACGCACATCATAAAATTAATAATTTACGACCTTCTGTCCTGAATTGGCGTGATGTAGGACTTTTTTTTTGAAAATAAAAGAAACTGTATTCAAAAATATAATAAAATCGTGTTCTGAGAAATTTTCCGAAGGTGAACTATTTCCTTTAAAGGAAATAGTTCACCTTGGAATATTTTCACCCAACACGATTTGATTACATTGTTTAATACAATTTCTTTTGATATTATCAAAAATGGCCTTATATCGCGCCGATTCAGGACATAAGCTCGTAAATTTGTATTGTTTATCAAAACTATATGCATACTCTCTGAGTCAGAGTCCTGACGTCACGCTAATGTAAAAAAATGGTTCAGCCAATCAGATTAGAAAGTAGTCGCGTAAAGATACTCGCATTGGAGAAGCGAATCGCCGGCAGCCGGCGATACGCTTACTAGCACCAGTTGCAAGCTGATTGGCTGATGGTATAGCCTCTGCCCGGGCTAGAACCAGTACAACATTCTTTCGCCAGCACCGCATTCCTTCGCCAAAAACTCAAATATATTCGGCTGGAGAGTCTTTTCAGTCAAAAAAACTTGCAGATAGTGGTTTCCCAACACGGGCTACAAAACTGCTACCTCAGTTTAAAACTAATGCTGAAGGTGAACTATTTCCTTTAACCCGCGAGTTACTGGGGGGAGGGGGCTATTTTTTGCCCCCCCCCCTCCCGTTATTTTGCAATAACTCCTAAACGAACACCGGTATCGTCACTAAACTTGCAGTACCTTCTCTCACATCAATCCTACACATGTTGGCAAACGGAAAAATATGAGACTATGATAGGTCAACCTGGAATGACGTCAGAGTGACGTCATGTTCTTCGGTTTTTGTTGCAAAATAATGGTTTACGGAAAACGCTGTCAAAGGTACGATAATTGAGATAAACTCAATTGTTTTATATCAAATTACTTACAATAGATCGGGCTATCAAACTGCTATCTCGGATTTTTGAGAGTTTTTTTTAATTCAAAATTTTGAGAAATCCAATTTTTTTTTTTAAATTTCAAAAAAAATCATAATTATCCAAAAACCGGAATATATATGATCGAGACGTATGCGGTGAATATGTGTACCAAATTTAAAGTCGATATCTTTATCAATGACCGAGTTATGACCTTTAAAGGACAAAAATCGACCACTTCTCACAGCATTACTATGTATAAAAAACGCATTTCCATTTTTGCTTTTTACTTCTATTTATATGGAACAAACAATGTTCTAAGGCCATTTTTAGCGTTCTAGACGAGAAAAAAACCATGAACATGTGTTACAACGCCTAATGACCGTAATCTGCAGTTTGACCTCGTGACCTCGGATGACCTTGACCTGACCCAAGGTCATAAACAGCTTATAAAGGTACTTAGAAGTGTCAGACACACGAATCATACCGATTTATCGACAGCTTATGCGTTTAATATCGCAATTTTGCGCGACAATTCCATCCATCGAGACCTTTTGACACGGTCAAACATTTTGTACTTGACCTGACCTGTGACGTCATCGGTGACCCTGAGGTCAACAATATTATGTTTACCTCGATAAATTTCCCAGGGCCATCTAATGCCGTTTGAATTTTTACATTCGGTCCAGTAGTTCCGGAGATCAGAGGGGGGGGGGGCTAAAAATAGCCCCCCCCCCCCCCCAGTAAGTCGCGTTATGAAATATACCCCAGTAACTCGCGGGTTAAGCGGCCATAACGTCCGCCAACCTCTCTCCTCGTCCTCTCGCTACAACTTGGATTTGAGAGCCGCCCGCCGGTGAAAAGCACCCTCTGACATTTTTACAATTCTCCACCTCTGCCCGGGGATCGAGAAATGAAAGACAAAAATATTCCAAGGCTGACATTAAAACAAGTCGACTAGCATTACCAGTTGGGTAAAGAGACACCGCTGTCGGTTAAGAGGCCCTATTCAAATACACATGGGCCTTATTTTTTACAGATGTCAAAATCAAACTCGAATATCTTTTTGATTAGATCATTGTGGGTGTTTAACTGCTACCATACTTAATTTCAATGCCTAGCCATTAAAATGGCTATCTCAATTTAAATCCAATATTAAGGTGGGATAGTCCCTGACTCCCTTTAAAGGAAATAGTTCACCTTCAACATTAGTTTTAAACTGAGATAGCAGTTTTGTAGCCCATGTTAAAAAACCCCTATCTGCAAGTTTTCTTGACTGAAAAGACTCTCCAGCGGAATATATTTGAGTTTTTGGCGAAGGAATGCGGTGCTGGCGAAAGAATGTTGTAGTGGTTCTAGCCCGGGCAGAGGCTATACCATCAGCCAATCAGCTTGCAGCTGGTGCTAGCAGGCGAATCGCCGGCTGCCGGCTGGCACATCTCCAATGCGAGTCTATCTTTACGCGACTACTTTCGAATCTGATTGGCTGAACCATTTTTTTACATTCGCGTGACGTCAGGACTCTGACTCAGAGAGTATGCATATAGTTTTGATAAACAATACATATTTACGGCCATCTGTCCTGAATCGGCGCGATATAAGGCCATTTCTGACAATATAAAAATAATTTGCATTACAAATATAATCAAATCGTGTTGGGTAAATTTTTTCCAAGGTGAACTATTTCCTTTAAAGGAATTTTGCCGCAGAGCAGCACGAAATTTTTATTGTATGCCCTGGATAATTGTAGGTATTCTTACTGTTTAAATGTGCTTGAGGTGTGTACTGTTTGAGGTGCTTGAAATTTGAGGACAGTGTCATGTGCTCAAAGTTGGGGAGGGGCAGGGGGGACAAAATACATTCTGTCCCTCCAACTTTGAAGTTGGGGGGGGGGGGGGCACATGTTTCCCCGTCCCCCCGGTGTCGGAGCCCATGTGCGTATTCGCTAACAACGAAAACAAAACGTTTTCCTCTCATTTCCATATTTTCCGTCGATATACGCGCATGTTTTCGAATTGCGTCCAAGGGGGAGGGATAACGGGCGGATATCTCAGCTACCATTGCAGATACAGGCCCGTTTTGTAGAATACACCTTAGCAGGGTGACGATCAACACCACGCAACCATCCGGCGTGGTCCAAAACCGATCGAATGGTGAAGACCCCGCCCAAATCGGTCCCATAGGTTCGGAGCATGACGTCGGCAACGATTTTTGGCGGTTTTGGTCCAATTTGGTCCACTTCGATTGAACCAAAGTGGATCAAACTCAACAGTCAACACGGCACCGTTTTGCCCACAGCCGAATGGAATGGTGAAGACTCCGTTCAAATCGGTACCATAGGTTCGGAGCATGATGTCGTCTGCAACTATTTTTGGCGGTTTGGGTCCAATTTGGTCCACTTAGATTATACCAAAATGGATAAAACTCAAAACCGCACCGTCTTAGACCACGACAGATCGAATGGTGAAGACCCCGCCCAAATCGGTTTCAGTTTCGGAGTATAACGTTGTCGGCAACGATTTTTGGCGGTTTTGGTCCAATTTGGTCATCTTAGATTAGACCAAAGTGGATAAAAGTCAAAACGGCACCGTTTTGGACGACGACGGATCGAATGGTGAAGACCCCACCCAAATCAGTTTCATAGATTCGGAGATATTCGCCCGTTACCTCTCCCCCTTGGGGGTTAATTCGAAAACACGCACGTACATCAACGGAAATTATGAAAATTAGGGGAAAAACGCACCTTTATTTGTTGCGTTGTTAGGCAATATATTGACGAGTATTTTGCAAAGTGAAAATTGAAATCAGAGGTGTACGCGGGGTCACACGAGGTAAACGAATAAAAAGGTCACGAGCTCACGGGGTCAAGGTCATTCAAGGTCACGCAACAAAGCCCAGAAATATAATATCCGTTTCATTGCGAATTCAGCCATATAAGTCTTTTCGACATTCGGTTAAGTCAAACGCGCCTCCAAAAATACATCTGCAGCGTGACCTTGCAAAAATGCCCAAGTCTATAACTCGAAAACTTAAGGTAAAATCGAGCTAATATTGCCACAGCTGAATTCAGGACCCAATATAACCCTATAGACACATTTTGAATAAAAAGTGAGAGATGAGGGTTAAATTTGGGAAGACAAATTTTGTTTTTGTCGTGGAATGCCCCAGCTGAGAAGTTCATCCACAAATTCGTTCCCAAAAAGGCTAAAGTTCGACCCCAAATCCTTCTGGAACCTGGCTGAAGCTCCGCAGTCGAGTGTTCTGTCGTCTGACTGACTGACCGTCGACTTCCTGGAGCCTATTTCTGTCACCACTTGGCTACTGGTTTTGTAATCCGTGACACTGGCGGAGCTAAGAAAAACATCCTGTTAACCCGCGAGTTACTGGGGTATATTTCATAACGCGACTTACTGGGGGAGGGGGCTATTTTTTGCCCCCCCCCACCGTCTGATAGCCGGAACTACTGGACCGAAAGTAAAAATTCAAACGGAATTCGATAGCCCTGTTAAATTTATCGAGGGAAACATAATATTGTTGACCTCGGGGTCACCGATGACGTCACAGGTCAGGTCAAGTACAAAATGTTTGACCGTGTCAAAAAGTCTCGATGGATGGAACTGTCGCGCAAAATTGCGATATTAAACGCAAAAGATGTCGATAAATCGGTATGATTTGTGTGTCTGACACTTCTAAGTACCTTCATAAGCTGTTTATGCATTTGGGTCAGGTCAAGGTCATTCGAGGTCACGGGTTTAAACTGCAGATTAGGGTCATTAGGCGTTGTAACACATGTTTATGGGTTTGTTTTTCGTCTAGAACGCGGCCTTAGAACATTGTTTGTTTCATATAAATAGAAGTAAAAAGCAAAAATGGAAATGCGTTTTTTCATAGTGATGCTGTGAAAAGTGATCGATTTTTTTTTCATTTAAAGGTCATAACTCGGTCATTTTTAAAGATATCGACTTTAAATTTGGTACACATATTCACCGCATACGTCTCGATCACATATATTCCGTTTTTTTGATAATTCTTTATTTTTTCTTGAACATTTTGTAAAAACAAAAACAAATGTATTTGGATTTCTCAAAATTTTGAATTAAAAAAAAAACTAAAAAAAAATCAGAGATGGCAGTTTGATAGCCCGGTCTATTGTCAGTAATTTGATTTAAAACAATTTAGTTTATCTCAAATATCGTACCTTTGACAGCTTTTCCGCAAACCCTTATTTTGCAACAAAAACCGAAGAACATGACGTCACTCTGACGTCATTCCCGGTTGACCTATCATAGCCTCATATTTATCGTTTGCCAACATGTGTACAATTGATGTGAGAGAAGGTACTGCAAGTTTGGTGGCGATACCATTGTTCGTTTAGGAGTTATTGCAAAATAACGGGAGGGGGGGGGGGCAAAAAATAGCCCCCCCCCAGTAACTCGCGGGTTAAGTCTGGGCCGGCAGCAGTCTGTACGGGAGTTGGCCGACTCCATAACCTTGACCCCGAAGAAGCGATCTGGGCCATATGCCATATCCATTGAAATGCCCATATAGTGCATTGCACTTTGGCGTGCTGCTGTGGAGCCGTTTTGCAAGGTAGGGGAAATATCGCCACAAAAATGCAAATGTCCAGATATTCTGATATGCAGTAGTCCAACAAACAAAGAAATAAAACCCGTAATGTTTATCCGTAACAAATGATCAGTTTAAAATTGACATTAATTATGAAACACCCTGTAGCTTCTTAGTGCTATTGACGATGCAGGTTTCGTCAGTCACAGGGCAAAACTAAAATTGGTGGTGCAGTTGCCCCACCAAATATATAGAAAACTCCGACCCTGGACGATAGACGATAGACGACACACCAAACGTGTTGTTGCCGTTTATTCCAGTGATGGGAAATTCACATGTTAACCCTATCAGTGGCAGGCTCCTGACTACCCCTATTAGTGGCAGGGGGCGGGTTCCGCCCCCAGAGATCTCGAGATCTACCAATCCGATTTTCACAAATCAAACTGCGTTTGATTCCCTTCAACACGATCTACATTTCTAAAAAATCAAAAAAATCGAAATGTGTGATAGGGGGGCAACAGGAGGGCAAAAACTACCAATATTAGAGGTATTTGTGATCCAACACAACTGTCATGTTTATCAACCGATTTTAACGCAACTAATGGGGATCGATAGATATTGAATTGGGGATTGATATATGATGGTGACTTTTGAAAATTCAAAAATCATAGGCGTTTTCAGGTCACTAAATTTGGGGTAAAATAAATGCCTTATAAAACCGTCTTTTTTCTCTCTTTTTTTCGATAAATGAAATAGGGCGCTATTGTGACATCAGACACAACAGTTATAAAGCATATTTGCATCCATAGGCGGTGCCGGGTTAGCGAAAAAGGGAGGTAAATTATATACTAAATAACTTCCTGTAAACCTCCCCTTTTCAAGTGCCTGAGACCGTCTCTGCCGTGTAATATGTATTATAGTTCACTAAATCAACTTATTTGCACTTGCTTCAATCACCGTAAACCTATGTAACTCCTTTATACCTCAGGTAGTTAGGAAGAAGCCGTGAAGTTCGCATCTCCGTATTATCGCCAAATGTCGCCGAAAAAAAACTCCCAAAACTGGGCCCTAGAACCGCCTCTGTTAAGGTTTGTAACTCCAAATTTTGACTAAATATGTGACATTAAATTGTAAGAAAAGTCCCAAAATTTCGTGGGTCTGCTTCTGGCCATTCGGGAGATATCTGCGAAAAACCTGACGGGTGGGCAGAATCTGCCCCCCTGCCACTAATAGGGTTAAGACCTGAAGCTTTCAGCGATCGACATGATTCGCCAGAAATGTGATCTCCGGCTTCGTCTATATTTCAACGGAGTGCTCTGTGTATCATAAAATCATAAAAATACTGCCTGATTAGCTATCGCTCAGGATTGCTCCGCGACTGTATTTCGGCGACCTATAAATTCGTGCGAGTGGTCACTGGGCGGCAGTCGTCTGCGGACTAGAGGTCGACACCATGTGGACACAGCTCGCAGCACTCGCCTGCCTGGCCACCGGTGAGTCCTCGCTGCAGCGGAGACAACTCTTTGGATTATAATTTGTATTTGTATTTAGCCGATAAGGATAATAAGGATAAAATTGTGTAGAAGTAGATAGTAGACAAAATATAAGACTGGGAAAGTAAAGCTGATAAGGATAAAGTCAAAAATTTAGGTTATCATATGGTTTCCCAGATATACAAAATGTAGTGTTTAAGAGAGACAGGCAAGGGCTCAGAATTTGACCAAGAAGGCACCACCATCCGACCCAAATGGGCCCTTAGACTTCGGAGGGCCATTTCGACCTGGTTTGATCCGGGTTTACACACGCACAGTCCCCAAAGAAGGTCACATAGCCAAAAGGGACCCTCTCTTTGCCAGATTGAGCTGCTATTAAAAGCGATGGTCATTAGTCCTCCCGGGACCAGAGTGGGCCTCACACCAACAGGAACCTCTTAAACCACTTGAAAAAAGATTGTTCAATCCCAGGGCGATAAGCCTAAACACGATCAGTCCCAGCAGTTGCAGCCCTAGTCGATCAGTCCCAGGACGATCAGTCCCCGGATTTGCAGCTTTACCCGATCAGTTACAGGACGATCAGTCCCGGGAGTTGCAGCCCTAGCCGATCAGTCCCAGGACGATCAGTCCAAGGACGATCAGTCACCGGATTTGCAGCTTTACCCGATCAGTTACAGGCGGTCCAGACAGCACACCCAGAGCGATCAGACCCAAACGATCAGTCTCAGGGAGATCATTCACACGGAAACCAGTCCCAAGCGATCAGTCTCGATGGATCAGTCCCAGGGCGATAAATCCAAGAGCGATCAGTCCTAAACGATCAGTTCCAAGCGAACAGTCTCAGAGTGATTGGTCTCAGGGCGATCAGTTCCAAGCGATCAGTCCCAAGCGATCAATATCAGAGTGATTGGTCTCAGGGCGATCAGTTCCAATCGATCAGTCCCAAGCGATCAATATCAGAGTGATTGGTCTCAGAGCGATCAGACTCAGAGTAATCAGTCCCCGGGTGATCAATCCCAGAGCGATCAGGGCGATCAGTCTCAGAGTAATCAGTCCCAGGGTGATCAACCCCAGGGCGATCAGGGCGATCAGCCTCAGAGTAATCAGTCCCAGGGTGATCAACCCCAGAGCGATCAGGGCGATCAGTCTCAGAGTAATCAGTCCCAGGGTGATCAACCCCAGAGTAGTCAGGGCGATCTGTTTCAGAGTAATCAGTCCCAGGGTGATCAATCCCAGAGCGATCAGGGCGATCAGCCTCAGAGTAATCAGTTCCAGGGTGATCAACCCCAGAGTGATCAGGGCGATCAGTCTCAGAGTAATCAGTCCCAGGGTGATCAATCCCAGAGCGATCAGGGCGATCAGTCTCAGAGTAATCAGTCCCAGGGTGATCAATCCCAGAGCGATCAGGGCGATCAGTCTCAGAGTAATCAGTCCCAGGGTGATCAACCCCAGAGCGATCAGGGCGATCAGTCTCAGAGTAATCAGTCCCAGGGTGATCAACCCCAGAGCGATCAGGGCTATCAGTCTCAAAGTAATCAGTCCCAGGGTGATCAACCCCAGAGCGATCAGGGCGATCAGTCTCAGAGTAATCAGTCCCAGGGTGATCAACCCCAGAGCGATCAGGGCGATCAGCCTCAGAGTAATCAGTTCCAGGGTGATCAACCCCAGAGCGATCAGGGCGATCAGCCTCAGAGTAATCAGTTCCAGGGTGATCAAGCCCAGAGCGATCAGGGCGATCAGTCTCAGAGTAATCAGTCCCAGGGTGATCAACCCCAGAGCGATCAGGGCGATCAGGCCATAGCAGTCGGTCGGACAACTGATGTAAACATCGAAGGGGGCTTAAAAAACATGGCCCACACCATCCATTGGAAAGAGGATCGTGTAAGAACTGGCGAATCTTATAGCAGAAAACGATGTAAAACACCATGCAATGTGATCGATCACATCCTTGCTATGCCAATAGGTACCAAGTTTACATGAAGTATGGAGGAGAGCCAAAAGTCAGAGATTTTAATGATATACCGTGGATCGAACGTGTTCGACAATTGCGCCCTTTGGAACCTTTTCGAAAAATGTTCATGTCTGACATAAGATGCAAAACATGTTGTGTTGTGTAACGGGGTCTCAAAATATAGGAAAATGATCTGAGAATGTTATGGAAAACCCACACATCTTTATCTCTTTTGGTTTTCGAGCAGCAGCCTTTTTCCCTTAGGGTGACGCAATATGGGCACATTTCCCTATATTGTGATTTTTTACCTCGAGTCATCTCAGGTCAGTTCACCCGGTCACGTCACATGACCACACCATCAAAAATATGTGTGGTCGTGCCACAACCCCAGTCTTTGACTGAGCGGTTTGAAACTCACGGGATTCGATCAGGCCATAACCACCAACAATTCTGCTATTTCGAATTGATTTGTATCCGGTGATATAGGATCAGGTCGATGTCATAAGTCGTGACGACGATATTTATAAGTCAATGGGAAAATATGCAAATATTTTTATTCAGAGAATATACATTAGATCAGCCCAATTCACGTTCATTCATATCATGTTGAAATCAGCTCATTTTTGATGAACCCGGCACAATTTTTGTTCAGTGACCCCCACAAGGTCAGCTGAAGTCATCTGAGGTCGCCAACATTACACCTTTTTTTTGCCAATAACGCTCAGATGGAGACGTGATGCCGACACCACTGTGTTTATCCTGTTGAAATGCTTCTGAAAATATGTTTCCGACTGCAACATGACCTACCTGGGTTACCACATGACCGGAATTACCTTGACCTGATGTAAAATTTTCCAAGAGCTTTTATTTTGTATTTACTTTGTAACTAGCTATCACAGTACTTGATAAATTTGGGGTTTCTTCGGCAAACTCCTAAAACTTGGCAAATTTAACCTTCGATGACCTTTGGTGACCTCAATGTTGCCCTGAACCAAAACATAACTGAAATGGCTTCGACATGAATTTTGACGAGCTATCTAACGATATTTTGGGTTTTCGCCTCCTCCCCATCGGAGCCGAGCTCGAGGGGGGGGGGGGGGGGGGCGTTCAGACACCGTCTCCGCGGCACGACCAAGGTGGCGCCGAGTACCGGCATGGCGCAGGTTAAAAGCAGTCTTAGCGGTGAATGAATGGTTTTCATGGTCGTGGTGCGCCTGTCCGCTGACCTCGTACATTGTGTTTGTTCCCAGGCCTGCTGGCGGCACCGGAACGTCCGGATCCCGGCCTGAGTTGTCCGCGGTCCCAGGGTCTGTTCTCACACCCCACCGACTGCCACCTGTTTCTGCACTGCGACCATGGCCACCCCTACGTCAAGGAGTGCCCCGCCAACCTGCACTTCAACCCCAAGCTGATGGTAAGGAAGACGGTTGCCTCGGGGGTCACTGTTTGTGAAACTTCAAGACGCCGCGAAATATGCTACTGATATTGCAAATCGTCAGATATGCCCCAACAGCTTGAACGAATATCGTAGTCCAGAACGTTTCTAGGTTGTCCTTTTTCTTGGAGCCGTCTTGAATAATCTTCGACGTGGCATTTTAACAGAGTATTTCTATACATCAAATTGATCGGCTCCCTGGTTGTGTCCCATTCCAAACAGTACTTCTGCCCTACTGCTAACACGTCTTCATAGGTTGGTTAGCGGCTCGGGGTTACCATCACGTATTCTGCCCGGCTGAAGAGGGACGCTGCCCTCATCATTGCGCTTTGCCATTGATTGTTTGACCTTGTGTGCGTCTGCGGCAGGTCTGTGATTGGCCGGAGAATGCCGGGTGCACGGGCGGCACGCCCACCGAACCGCCCACCCCCGACGTGGACCCCGAGCCGGGCATGGAGTGCGACTGCGAGTGCTGCCTGAAGCCCAACGTTGACGACTGCACCACATACTACATCTGCAAGGTACGTCGACCGGCCGTCATATCGGCAGGCAGACAAAGACGCAGAAGGCGACACAGAAACGACGCAGAAACGACACAGAAAGAGCGTTGCTATGAAAATTGGCAAAACTTCTCAAATTTTTTTCTCGAACACTTCGAAAGTTTCCGTTGTTGTCATGGATGAAACATTTAAAAAATATATTCTCGGAACAAATTTATAGTTTCGTTGCTGTAAAATACTATTTTCCCGTGTTCCCACTTGGTACGCTCACAGCTTAACAGCTGAACACTAACGGATCCAGCCTCTTTCCGTGGGAGGGAGGGGGGGGGGGGGGGGGTCGTCTATTTGTGGCAAAAAGGTAGCCCCATTTTTTTTTCTCCGCGGCTTTGGGCCGGTCACCTTATTTTGGTATTCGAGCTTAAGAAATCAACTTTTAAAATTCACCCAAATTGATTTTTTTTTTCTCCAAAAAACAGGTTTATTTTTATTTTGGGGAACAAAAACAAAAAATCGAAAATCTGAGATAGCCATTTTCAAGAGAATGTAATTTCCTTTCTTTTGATGTTTTGTATTTGCAATTTACTTAAAAATTATGTTTTTTACAATTGTGCAAACATTTGTCGTTCTCTCACCAAAAATGGCATGGCATAGCGTCATTAAAACGTCAATATCTCCCAAATTATTAAATACATTTCATTGGAATTTTCGTGAGAAGACGTAGAATGTATGCAACTGGTACTGAATGGTACTGGTACTGAAAGTTTGACGTTAATATCTATTATATTCTTTAAGTTATTGAGAAAATCCGGAAGGGGTGGGGCATATTCTGCCCCTCCCCCCTGCCAGTGGGGCGCGGGTAAAGTGTCACCGGGGAGGTGCGCTGTTTTGTATATCATTGAAAGAAAGGAATACATACAAACTTGAAGTTCAATCACTCGAGAGAAGAAAAAAAACTTCAGTTCTTAAAACTCCTAGGATCATTGTATTTCACTTTCAGTGCAGGGAACGCGCGGGGGAGGGGGAGGGGGGGGGGGGGGGCATACTTGTATTGAATGCCTTTCTCAGATTCCTGTGGGGGAGGGGGGGGGGGGGCATTTGCCCGTGATGACCTCCTGGATCCGCCAGCGCCAGCAGTTACCGCCAAGGAGAGCCTCTGCCAGACACTTAATGGAATTCATTTTCCCACTTTCCAAATTTGAATACGCAATTGCTAAAATTGTGTCATGCCGCGAAGCGGCGCGAAATTTTCCGGTTTTTGATTGTGTATAGCTAGATTTTCTGCTGCAAAGTCATTTTTTTTCGATTTTACGATAAATTGGGAACGCGCAGGGGGGGGGGCATACTTGTATTGAATGCCCCCCCCCATATTCCTACCGGGGGGGGGGGGGGAATTTGCCCCTGATATCCCCCCATTCTGGATCCGCCAGTGCAGCTGAAAACAAATCATGTTTTAACATCAGAATACCTTCAAGTAAAGCAAAAGTCGGTGTTGCTACAATGTTGGTGCGGTCGAACTTAAAGTTCGAAGGGCAATGGTCCCACCAAATGAATAGGGAACTCCACCAGTTGTTGTGGTTCGTGTCTATCTACTCAAGCCATGGCCGGAAAACATGTTTCAAGTGGCGCCAACCAAACCTGGTATTAGGTAAACTCGGCCCCTGGGACCGGCATTGCAACTCGGCAATGCGCTCGGCAACTCGGTAAACTCGGCAATGCGCAATATGAACTTTCGTTAGCCTGGCTATTACATTTGCATGGCACTTCGGAGAGACTGAATCAAATATCTGCACCTAGCTTTTTAATAAAATAATTATGCGATTGCCAATAATTAATATGATTGAATGTTTATTTATCACACAAATTTACAAAGTCACCGTATGCACCTGAATTTACCTGAATAAAACAAAAACAAGAACCTGAAGATCAGAAAGATCATGCTTTAAGGAACACGTGAAAAGCGATTGGCAGTGTTTGGAGCCAGGTACACATGCGGAACTTTATATACTTTTGGGGTTGTAGCTACAACTGCATCCTCAAAAACTACAACCCCAATCATGAATATTACAACCCCAACATTGCCAGTGAATGCCTACCCAAGTAAATAAATACTGCAAGCGGTACGCAAAACCAAAGGATTTTTCCCCAAAGGATTTTTCAATAACAATCATAACAAAACAATTAATAAATATATGAACACAGAAAAGGACAAACTTTAAAATGTTAGTAAAGTTTGTCATAAAATAACATTTAAAATCCAACAATAGGTAGTACAACAGTCATCCCAAAATTACTGAGAGAGACTATGTAGGTACCCAGGGGTGTAGGGTCATATTCAGTTGGGTCATAAACACTAGAACAACACTGCTTACTGACAAACGGGTAACATTTTTTTGTCAATTTCAGACACCCACAAAATGGCAATCTATAGGTGTTAACATAAAAACATGAGCAAAACAAGATTGAGTGTAGCATATTTTACATTGGGCTTAGTTCTGGATAGGTCACACATTAACATTAGAATGTACCCTTACACAGTTGGCAAAAGTTATATTACATTTTGAGCTAAAATATGTTTGTGAAATTGACACTTAATGAAGAACTTGAACAATATTATAAATATTTTGGTGTGTGAAAGACGTGAAGGCATACCAATCATCCTGAACTGGAAAAAGACCACAAATAATCATAGACCCAAATCAAATGAGTTTAAATTTAGGATTACCACAATCTTCAATTTTTAGCCAGACAAACATTATTTTCACAAGATATACCTGGTCATGGTGTTGAAAAGTAGAGGGTCACATCAGTGAAAGTCATTTTAAAAGAGAATAGCCTAATTCAACATCAATCAAACAAAAACGCATGTGAAAACAGCATAAATATTGAAAGCAATATACAAGGGCAAAATAAATGTACATATTTGACATAGCTGCGTCATATTTGTCTCTTTTATTAAGCTACGTCAAATTAGCAGTAGATTAATATTGCCCAGTAGTATCAATCTATAATTTTGAGGAACGTAGCCTCAGAATGTTCTGAAAATTGGCAGGTACGTCCTCCTTGCCACGCTGAACACGAAAAACGTAAGATTAGCCTGGAACACGGGCTACTTTCAGAGTTATACATTTTTAAGTTTTGAATGTCTGTCTTCCTTTATTTGAAACGACTGCGCAAGAATTGGAGGCTTTCCGCGTCAAGTCATATTAAACTGACAGACATTCAAAACTTAAAACGTTATAACTTTAAAAGTCCGTATTCCAGGATAATTTTACGTTTTTCGTGTTTAGCGTGGCAAGGAGAACATACCTGTCAAGTTCCAGGCAATTCTGAGGCGACGGGCCTCAAAATTATAGATTGGGCAATATCAATCAGCTGCTAATTTTACATTAGTCTTTTATTATTCCTAAAAGGCAGGGTATTAACCCTCGCCCTACGGGGGTGGGGGGTGGGTGGGGCCTGACAGCCCCTCCGAGGTTTATCTTGAATAACTTTTTACACATGCAATGCATCTTGCTGACATTTTTGGTAGTTGAGTTTACAACAATTATACGTAGGCTGTAAAACTTTAATTGAAATTGGTCGAGTAGTTTGGGAGATAATCATGTTTTGATGACGTCATGTTGGTTATAAAAAAGAGAAATATTTGCAAAATCGTAGAAAACAGAGTTTTGAAACAAATTGCAAACGCAATTAACCAAAGATACAAAATGCCATTCTCTTTAAAATGGCGATCTCGGATTTTATAAATTTGGGGTTTTTGACCCCTATTTTTTTTCTTAAATCCCAAAAAATCAAAATTTTCAAAGATATTAGAAAAACCGGAATATATGTGAGAGTACTGAGTATGAAAAATACCCATACCAAATTTCAAAGCAATATCTTCATTTTTGACTGAGTGATGGCTCTCTAAGTGTAAGAAACTGATGACGTCATTTTTTTTTTAAATAACGTTTTTTAACTTTTTTGACAAGATACGAACAAATAATTACCTTTTTTGTATTTATCAGCCAAAACTGGTCTAGGAACATGCCTTTTTATTTACATTTATCAATGTCTAATTTTGATGTTTTCTGCAGAGCAAAATCTCTGTTCTGGACGTGGTAAATCCGAGGTCATTCACTTGACCTGGAAGGTCACCCGTTGACCTGAAACCTAAAAATCGAATACTGTTAGATTCCTCTCATGACAGGCAACATACTGGTTCTTACCGTATTGCTCTAAGTTGCTTGGTTTGGAAGTTAACAGGGGGCCCTGTCAGCCCCCGTAGGGTGAAGGTGAAAAAGATTCCGTAGGGCGAGGGTTAATCAATCACCGAAATGACCACTTTCTCATTGACTTCCATGTTAAAGCATCACCATTTATTTCTCAAGCTTTTATCCTAACCTTACCTAACCTCACCTCACCTCACCTCACCTCACCTCACCTCACCTCACCTCACCTAACCCTTGGAGTCAGTTTACATATTTTTAAAGAAGTCCATCGGCCGAAGCCCAGAATCCTCAATATGTTGTGATGTTTCGATGATTTTAAGTCATTTACGGTGATAAAGTTAGTCATTTCGGTGATGGGATTAATTTATTGCCTTACTAAAATAATTTGTTTGGTTCTCGCCTAATTTGTTTGCCTTGTACATGGGTGGAGAATCCTATAGGGCAGCCCCGGCTGCGGCCGGGGCAACTTCAAAGTTGCCCTGGCGGGGCCGGGGCAGCCACTTTTGAGAGACCTTTTTTGCAAGACCTTAGTTATTATTTAAAAAGAATACAGAAACGCAAATATAATCCCAGCATAAAAATGCATACTTGGTACGACTATCTGTGAAAAATATGGGTAAAATTGCGCTTTCGGTGCGCTTTCGAAATGGGGGGGGGGGGGGTAGTCAGTGGCGCACGCAGGGGGGGTCAAAGGGGTCAGCTGACCCCCCCCCCCCGAAATTTCTGAGGGGCCCGTTTCTGGTAGGGGCCCGGTCTTGGTCAGGCCTGATCGAGGCAGGGGCCCGGTGCTGGCAAAAGCGTGATATGGGGCCCGGTCAGAACGAGAGCCCGGTACTTGAACATTATTGATGCGGGCCCGTTTCTGGTAGGGGCCCGGTCTTGGTCAGGCCCGATCGAGGCAGGGGCCCGGTGCTGGCAAAGGCGTGATATGGGGCCCGGTCAGAACGAGGGCCCGGTCACAACAGGGCCCGGTCATTGCATATTCTTGATACGGGCCCGTTTCTGGAAGGGGTCCGGTCTTGGTCAGTTCCGATCGAGGTAGGGTCCCGGTGCTGGCAAAGACATGGCATGGGGCCCGGTCAGGACGAGGGCCCGGTCACAACAGGGCCCAGTCCTCGCATATTCTTGATACAGGCCCGTTTTTGGTAGGGGCCCGGTCTTGGTCAGGCCCGATCGCGGCAGGGGCCCGGTGCTGACAAAGGCGTGATATGGGCCCGGTCACAACAGGGCCCGGTCCTTGCATATTCTTGATGCGGGCCCGTTTCTGGTAGGGGCCGGTCTTGGTCAGGTCGGATCGAGGCAGGGGCCCGGTGCTGGGAAAGACGTGATATAGGGCCCGGTCAAAACCAAGGCCCGGTCACAACAGGGCCCGATCCTTGCAAATTCTTGATACGGGCGTATTTGATATTGATACGTATTTTGTACATTATCCATTGTTGCTTCAGGAAATGGTTTATGGCAACTTGTGGCAACATGATGGTGGGCGCGAATGACGTAGTCGAGGCGCACTAAAACCACAACGATGATGATGATGACATAACTACCGGGGATCGGACTGCCTAACCTGCCTAACCTGTAAAATATAATTGTTCTTGTTGTCATTTACCTGCCTAACCTGTAAAATATTTTTTTTTGTTGTTGTCATTTACCTCATTTCGTCAAATTTACTCTCGACAGTTGTACCGCACATCAGTAGCACACGCACCTAAAATTCGCACTTCAGTAGCACACACAGTCACCTTACACGACATTGACAAGAAAATTACAATGTCTCAGGTCCCATGCTGTAGGGGGCCCGCTCAAAACCAAGTGACCGAAATCCGCGAAGTTTTCTAAAAACGGGTGGGGGCCCGCTCACAAGGGGGCCCGCTTTTAGGGCTCTGACCCCCCCCCCCCCCAAATGGAATCCTGCGTGCGCCACTGGGGGTAGTCAAGGGAGGCTGAGCCTTGCCAATTTTGTCTTAGTGAACACCTCGGGCAGGTCAGAAAACTTATATTTTCGGGGAGGCACAGTTGGGGTCGTTATCTCCGGTCTAAAGGAGGCATATTGTCCGATCTAAAGGGGTGCCGCCGGCACTCACGACTCAAGGGGCGCCACCTACACTCGAGAGTGGCACCTTCGGTGTCCAGACGCCCAGGAGAGGCGCCCTCAATCGTGATTCCCCCCGCATGTCCATGAAGTTAGCGACGGATTCGGATTCGAATTCAGGGTCGAGTAGCGATTCGCTTCAAAATGTGGTGGCAGGTCAATTGGGGCACGCCGATCACGAAAATGGCATTCATTTTGACATTCACGGTACTTTTAACCGAAGTTATTGTCCGATCGACAAAATAATGGTCTCATTCGATTCCTCGGGGCAGTATATAGCCGTAGCCTTCGCAACCTCACTCGTAGCAAATGACATTGGCCCTCAATTTCAAAATCAATGGCAATTGGATTATAACTTCGGGTCGTTTTGAGGCCTTTGACCTTGAAATTGAGGGTCAATGTCATTTTCCACGTGTGAGGTTGCAAAGGTTACGGCAGATACTGACCCGAGGAATCGAATGAGACCATTATTTTGTCAATTAGACAATAACATCGGGTCGATATTAACCCGAGGCATCGAATGAGACCATTATTTTGGCGATCGGACAATAACTTCGGGTTAGTAATATATTATAGGGTTAGTATATATAACTTCGGTACGTCAGTCCTTTGACTTTGAAAATGAGGGTCAAGGTCATTTGCCTCCAGTGAGGTTTCGAAAGCTGCGCCTAGATATTGACCCGAGCAATATAATTATACCATTATTTTGTTTTGCGATCGAACAATAACTTCGGGTCGTTTTGAGCCACCCCGTCATTTGACCTTAAATATGATTTTGAAGATGACCTTGAATGTCAAAATGAATGTCATTTGCGTGATCAGCGCACCCTAATTGAACTGTTCCCACATTTTGAAGCAAATCTCTACTCGACGCTGAATTCGAATCCGATTCCTTCACGGACATCCCCCGCCACGTGCCCCCTAGGGCCCCTTGGTTGCGCCCCTTTCCTCGGCCGGGGCAACTTTGAAAACAATTATCCACCCATGGCCTTGTGAGTTGTGGGAAATATCAAATATGTTATATGTATTTGTATATCTCACTGTAATATATAAAAGGACCGGACCTGGACCATTGGCATCACCAGGAGGTGCCTTTCTTGCAAGAAATGGCTAGTTGCTGAGTCACACCAGCAACTAGCGTTTCGCCGCTTCGCCGCTCGCCCAGTCAAAGAGGCTCTGCACGCGCGGAGAAGCTCGCCGTAGATACGCTGGTGGGCTCTTCCATTGTCTCAGCTGTGCGTGGTGAGCTCGCTGATCTCGACCCCTCCGGTCTCTGACCTCGTAGGTCACGCCGTTGGCGTTCACTCGCGTCACTGTCAGCGGACCAACGTAGCGGGGCCCGAGCTTGAGGGACAACAGGTTTCCCGGGCGCTCGATCGTCTTTTTGACGCGATCGCTGGCGCGGAAGGGCGCGAAGCTTGGGTGTCCCGGGCGCCATTCACGCTGCGTCGCCATCGGGACTCGCGGAACGTCGCTGGTCTCGTGCACGCGCCCCAGCAGGTACTGGGCTGGCGTCACGCCCAGCTCAGAGTGCACGGTTGTGTTGTACGTTGAGACAGCTTGGGGAAGGCGAAGGTCCCAGTCTCCCGGCGCGCCATCCAGCATCCGGAGAGACTGGCCAAGCGTGTGGTTGAGGCATTCCACCGCACCGTGACCCTGCGCGCGCAGCGGAGTAGACAGGACATGTTCGATGCCCCATCGCTGCAGAACGGCCTCGAACTCAGCTCCACGGAACTCACCGCCGTTGTCAGTCAGGCAGCGGGCCGCTGGACGGAGAAGTGCTGGCAGTACCCGCTGCTCGAATGCCGTAGCTACCGCGGGTGACGATTTGGACCGAATCGGCACTGCAACGCCAAACTTGGAGGCATGGTCGACTACGACAAGACACCCGATGTGACCGCGTCCACTGCGCGGAAGCATAACCAAGTCCGCCACGATCAGTTGGTATGGCGCGCTGGCCTCAATTTTGATTGTCGGAGGCTGCTTCACCTGCGAGGACGGCTTGAACAGCTGGCACTTAGTACAGGCACCAACCACATCCGCCACGATGTTGAGCGCCCCAGGACAGAAAACCTGCTGGGATATCATGCTGACGAGCTTGTCACGACCGGCGTGCGCGGACTCTGCGTGCATCGTCCCGACCAGCTCCACAAGCCAGTCACGAGACACTACAGGCACGTGGTCGTGTTCGACGTGCTGATGCATCACCAGTCCGTCAACGATGGTGATTCGCTTCCAGTGCGAGCGGAAACGGCGAAGCGATGCTGGCAGATCTCTCCTGTTTGTTTTCTGCCGAACATGGTGGGCGAGAGATCGGATCAAACGGTTGTGCCGCTGATGGTCGCGCACAGCTGCGACTTCTGGCACGCGTTGCGGCTGTGCCAGTCCGATCAGACTGCTTTCATCTGGTGCGTGCGTCCGCTCGAGCATCGGACTAACACAGTCTCTACAGGTCACCTCACGTCGTTTCATGTCAATGATAGCACCGACTGCTTGCAGGAAGTTCACACCTAACAGCAGACAGTGACCGAACGAGTTGCTACGGTCAATCACCAAGGGGACACGAACTGGCATCATGTCGGGTGAAAGCGCGACTTCGGCTTCGACGTACTCAGTCCCGAACGTTAACCCAGCGATCCCCTGTAGCACCACATTGCTACGGCGAACGTCAGAATCACTGAAGCCGATACGCCTCAGTGTGTCAGCACTGCACAAGCTGACGGCCGCGCCGCTATCCAGCATCGCACAAACTGCCTGTCTATTGCAGGTCGCCGCAATCGAGCAGCGCGAATTGCACACATGTCCACACGCAGGCTCTTTTGAAGCCTCGCCCTCGACGTCGCCTGCCTGGGCGTCTGGTCCGCGTCGAGGTGGTGAGCTCTGCTCTGAGCCGTCCCGGGCGCGTTCCTCGCTCGCAATGTACGCTGTCAGCACAGGGTTCTGCTCGAACAGCGCGCCCCTCTCTGCGAGCAGATTAAGGTGGATGCCCGCTAGACACTGTAGGTGAACGTTTCCGTTTAGACTGTGGCGCGCACTGCAGAAGGTCATCGGATTGTCAGGTCCGAAGTGCACCAACACTCTCACGTCAAACAAGCACGCGAACACCGCAAGCAGCTCGACAGCCAGCGGCTGTCCGGGCAGGCGCATCAAACGCAGCGCCTGGCGCACGGACCGATCGAGTTTCAGCCCGTATCTTCCCGGCGAGCGGAGAGCCTCTTCGATCAGCTGCGCTCGGAGCTCGTGGTTGACAGCTGGATGAAGCGCGTTGTTGCCCATCCACTTGCAGAGGCACTCAACCAAGCTGTCCCCTCCCCCCTCCGGCCGATGCGAGAGGATGAGACCAGGCGGGGGACCCGTGTCGGGGGAGGTGTCGGGCACAGGCGGCGCCCCCTCCGGGACGTCCACACGCGACAGCATGTCAGCGGCGGCGTTCAGACGGCCCGGAACGTGACGGATCTCCATGTCGTAGGCCGCCAACTCCTCCACAGTCCTCGCGACCCGATGGTTCAGCAGTCGTAATGAATGCATATGAACGAGCGCCTGATGATCGGTGTAAGCGATGAAGCGGACACCAGCCAGGAACGCATGAAAGGTTTTCACGCCCCAGCGGAGCGCCGCTAGCTCCCGACCAGTCGCCGAATAGCCGCGCTGAGCGTTCGTGAAGGACGTCGAGGCGAACGCGATGGAGCGGTCTTGTCCGTGCTGGTGCTGAGTGATGCAGGCGCCGGCACCGTACGCCGACGCGTCCACCCAGAGACAGAGCGGGTGGGCGTCGTCACTGTAGTCAGGGAAGGCGAGCGTGATATCGCGCGCGATCTCGTCCTTCAGCTGTTCGAACGAGCCAGTCATGTCCGGCGTCCAGGTGAGCACAGTAGAGCCTGACTGACCGGTGAGCTCTGACAGAGGGCGAGCGATGTCAGAGCAGCTCGGGACGAACTTCCGCTGGAAGTTAACGAGACCGAGGAACTGACGTAATTCCTGAACGGTGCGCGGGCGCGGGAAACTCCGAACCTTCTCGATGTACTCGGGTGCTTTGCGCAGTCCTGTTGCCGAGAGCTGATGTCCAAGGAACTTTATCTCAGGCTGAAACCAGCTGCACTTCGCTGCGTTCAGCGTGATGCCGTGCGCCTCCAGCGCCGACAGGACAGCGTCCACGAGCCGGAGATGGCCCGAGAACGACGATTCCATCAGCAGGAGGTCATCCAGATACACGACCAGCTGCTGGCGTGAGAATCCCGCGAAGATGGCCTGCATCTCACGCTGGAAGACGGCAGGTGCATTTTTCAAACCGAAACTGAGACACCGGAACCGATAATGTGAGCGTTGAGTGCTGAACGCAGTGAAATCACGCGACTCCTCCGCGATCGGGAGCTGATAGTAGGCCCGTTCGATGTCCAGCGCACTGAACCAGCGCATGTCGTGCGCGCTGTAGACGGAATCGGCGACATCCGCCATCGGGAAGCGTTCAGTCACAGTACACCGGTTCAGACGGCGATAGTCGATGCACAAGCGAAGAGATCCGTTCCTTTTGCGAATCGGAACGATCGGCGCATTCCACGCAGAACTGCAGCGTTCGATGATCCCCAGACGTTCGAGCTCGAGACACTGACGTTCAACCTCCTCGGTGATCGGAGGAGACATGCGGCGGGGTCGAATGTAGATCGGAGTGTCGTCCGTCAGCTCGATTCGGTGCGCTGTCAGAGCAGATCGCGGAACCCCAGCGTGGGCGTCATCACTCGCAAACACCGCCGAATGCCGATCGAAGATCTCTTGCACAGCGTCCCGCTGGTCACGTGTGAGACCAGGTATATCGTCCGCGGACGGCGGCCGACGGGGCTGCTCGCGTGCAGTGTCCGAAGAAGCGGTGAGCACGTCCACAGGTACGTCACAGTCAAGCATGCTGTCCGCCGCTGTGTGCAGCTGACCGACCTGTGCCCCCTTCCGGACAGTGACTGGTACAAACCCTCGATTACAAACGAGCACGCGAGGCTCTGACAGGGCCATAATTCCATCAACCGGCTGTAGGCAAGGAGCACTGGAGACGCCACCAGTGAACACATACGAGCGTGGAGACGGGCCACACGAGGCACAGGTAGGCTGGGAACTAACCGTGCAGGGCAGGGTCACCGAGTCACCAGGCGCAACCGTTACATCCCGCATCGCTCGACAAGGCACAGCGCGCGCAAAATACGCACATACAGAGGTGCGATCGCCGGTGGGAAGATACAGCGTCCACTGCGAGCCCTCCGCGTGTCGGCCGGTGACCGAGCGGCGAGAGACGTCGAGGCACAGGCCATGTCGTTCCAGCGCATCGCAGCCGACAACAAGAGCGACTACAGCCAGGTCTGAGTCGAGCACTAGACAGTTGGTGAGTTCGAGCGACACTCCGTGCAACACAACAGTGACATCTGCATATCCCACCGGACGCAACTCGCGACCACCGAGAGCGTGAATGACCTCCGAGCTCGGTCGAATCAGGTTATCCATGACCAGGTGCCGCGCGATCATCGAGCGGTCAGAGCCGGTGTCCAAGACACCAGTCACAGTCTGAGAACCAACGACAAACGCCGCGTGCAGAGCCGGTTCCGGCCAAACAGACGAGGCGAAGACGTTTTCTAAATGCAGCACACCGGGACACGGTAACAGAGGCGCAGTGGTGTCCGGTAGGTCGGTATCAGGCGCAGGCATGGACGGTTGAGATGCAGGGCTGGAAACGGTCGTAGCAGCTGGCCCCGCTGCGGCGGTACGACCCTCTAGTTTTCCGACCGGCTGGGTGCCGGGGCACACCCCCCGCGGCGGCGGAGTCGAGACTCTCCGCGCTCTTCATGCACCACAGTCGAGCCAGACGAGTCGTACCGGGTCCCGCTCGATGGCCGCGGCGAGCCGGAACGGCGCAGATGACCCGGGACGGAGGGACCAGTCTCATCGTCGCGGGTCACAGGGCAGTCACGCGCGAAGTGGCCGGAGGCGCCGCACGTGAAACACAGGTTATTGGCGCGACGGCACTCCCTCTTGGTGTGACCGCGGCGGCGGCAGAAATCACAGATCGGAGAGGCATCGAGGTACTCACGGGTCGGCGAGCGCGGCGTGGCCGTGCGGCGCTCGCGGACCGGCGAGCGCAGCTGCAGGGTGTCCGGTACGCGGCGCTGTCGAGCTGGCGCGCCACGCGACTCGAGTGTGCCGCGCGCGAGACTGATTGAACGAGGGGCGCAGTCAGAATCACTGTCTGACTCGCCAGCGGTCGAACGAGAGTCACAATGTGCAGACTGCGGCCGCGGTGACGTCATCCGGGGGCGGGAGGAGCGGCACGGCCGCCGCACAGCTGCCGACCGACTGCCGCGCTCTGCCGAAGTCCGCGCGTATAACGAGTCCTGAATGGCCTCGGCGTCCGATTCGAAACGTTCACATTCGAGGTACGACACCAGCCCGTTCCAGGTGAGGGTGGTGTTATGGTTAACCAGCGCATAGCGCAGTTGCCGACGGAGAAAGTCAGCGGCACACGTAGGCAGCGTCGACAACAGTTTGAAGCGCAGATCATTGCTCACCCGTTTGTCGACCTCTGGGTATGCGTCCTCGAACAGCGCAGCCAGCCGGAAGGCATAAACTGCCAGCGATTCACCCGGCCGGCGCGCAGCGTCCCGGTACGCGTCCGTCGCCGACGACGCCTCACAGCCGCCCTGACGCGAGGCCCACTCCAGCAGGCGACGTTTCATCACCTGGTATGAGCTCCGCGGTCCGTTAGCATCAAAGAGCTCGAGTACACGGCCGGACAGCTTGGAGCGGAGTAGCGGTAACGCGTCATCGAAGGTCCCTCGGTATTCTGCCGCACAATACCTTTCAAATCGGACGAAAAAATCGGCCATTGTCTCTGCAGCGTCGTTGTACGCCAGTAACTCGTGAGAACGAGGAGGGTGACATGGAACCGTGACACGGCCCGCAGGAAGCACGGCGGCGGCAGTGGGGGCGGCGTCGTCTGGATCCGCGCCCGCACTGTCCACTGGAGCCGCCATGACAGCCCCTCCGCCGCCATTGTCCACCGGAGCCGCCATTACAGAAACAGCATGTCGCAAAGCGGCGATTTCCCTGTTCTGGTTGTTCATCTGACCTCGCATTTCTTCCATAAATGCGAGCATGGCCGCTGCAGGCTTCTCCTCCACGACAACATCAGCTTGCGGATGTTGTAAGTCGCTGGCTGAACCGGTATCAGAGAGCGACATGATTATGGAAATTAAAATTACTGTCCATGAAAAATTCACAACACGTCACGGAAGCTCGCTGGCCTAGGGACGCAGCGGACGAGCCCCCAATGTTACCATTCGTGTTCGGTTCCCTTAGCTTTTCACTCGGTTTCACTCGTGACTCGAGACTCAAGAATAACAGCACAGAATGTTTATTCCGGCACCGCGCGTGACATCCCCCACGACCCCCCACACTCGACTGCCTCGCCGCCTAGCCGACGCTATTAGTCCAGTAATGTTGAGCCGACGCCGCCCACCAGTAGCGGGTTGCCATGACAACCCGCTAGAGATGACGAATTACTAACTGCCGGGCACGCATAATACCCGACGCGGCGTTGCGGAGAGGACTACAGGTGGGGAAGGGCTACCGGTTACAACACCATTTATGTACAACCTTAATAATAGCTACCATGAGGTAGTCTTTGCCTACTTTGACCCAACCATGATACTTTCAATTTGTTAAGATTGCACACCTCGCTGTTGCTAAAATACGTCAGTAATGAGGTAATACAACCTATGTTCATTCTAAGGTGTTAAACTTCAATTTTGCACATACTTCGTTTGTATCATTAGTCGCTTTTACTACCCCCCCCCCCCCTCCCCCCGTCGCCGACTCAATTACAACCCCAACGAAAAACAAAAAGTTCCGCCTCTGGCCAGGTATAATATCAATAACATTAAAATTAAACGGTTCCAGACGCTGCACAGTTGCCTTAATCCGTAAACAGCACAACATATGATCGGAAAACTGCCCGCAACTTGAAAGCACGTATCACATACATCATTCCAATCCGATGCAAAACTTTGACACATATTCCAATTGATTGGCCCAATTGGTTCCATATTCGTCTTAATCCTCAAATTAGAATGTATTAACATCCAATACACTAATGAAGAATAATTGTGCTGTACTGACCTGTATGTTCCTGCCGCTGTACTGACCTAAATGTTCCCACGTTCCTGACCTAACAGCACTACATTTGAGCCAGCGCCACGCAGCTTTACTCACGATTCCCTTTCACCGAAGAGCACATCACCGACAACTGCGCTGTAACAAAACTGTAAGCTAGCACCAGCACAGGATTACTGTTGGACTAGTCTTGGGAATATTGTCCAATTCACATTACATGCGCAGGGAACCACACCGCCCAAACACGGACGAAAAAGACATTGAATCAAGCGCTCAGAGTTTCCTAGCAACAAACAATGTAATGCCAGACCGTCGTCAAGGTGGACAGCGCAATTATCACCAGAACTCTTGAGATATTGCACGCTAAAACTCTATGTAACGAGCCAATTTCTCCAGGGTCAGGCAGTTGCCAGGCGAGGCGTATTCACAAAATCTCACGATCCATGAGGGGCCGAGGGCCGCTGGTAAAATGGAAGCTCGTTGGAGGTAGCTCCGTTATAAAGCAATGCAGATTGAAGGTGCCTCCGAGAATGTTGGGAGCCAGCAACCATAGAGATATTTTAACATATTCTTCTTGAGAATCATGTACGATTATAGAGAAATAAGTCATGAAGTGAGTCATCCAAGACACATATGAACATAATGACGACAGTAATTCAATTATATTTAACACATGTGCAAAATATAATTGTTTGTGTAAAATATTATTGAATTACCGTCGTTAAAGTCACGTAGTATGATGCGACAAGCTGAACAGTGTATAGACATACTGTCATGATCAAGATTGTTAGCAAGCCATTCTCGGCCCCCAGAAAGTTGTGAGATGGAATATTTTGGCGCCGACTTTATGCAGTGAGGTGACACTTTTTACCACCTCTGACTCGAGCACTTGCTGAAAGCACGGTTCCAGCTCTGAATTTGCCTACTCTAACCATGGGAGAAGCGTACGAAGCGGAAGTCTCCCCAATGCAGGAGGCATCCACATATGCTCACAAGCCAGTTCATAGCTATGTATACTTGTATCGGTTGAATGATGAGTGATCGTTTTCAAAACTATGCTTGATATACACTTTATTTAGCTTTATAATTTAATCAGTTTCTTAACATTGTCAAAAGTCAGAAGTTTGTCCCACATGAAGACTCTGTTCTGGAATAACGTCATCAAATCTGGATTTCTCAGGACGGCAAGGCTTACAAGGAGACCTGCACTACAGGTCTCGTGTTCAACCCGAACATCGATAACTGCGACCTGGCCTCCAATTACAAATGCGGTAAGTTAACGAACTGGCCGCGCACAGGAGACGCTACCTCCGCCGCCGTCGCTGCGTACCTTGTGCTCTACAAAAGATGTCACCAACACCGCAGTGGTCTGAGCTCTGTGATGACCGGCTGCGCTCCTCTGTTTCAGATGTGTCCACCACTACACCTAAGCCGGTTACCACAAAGGCTCCCACCACCCTGGCACCGAAACCATCCACCACTACCACCCCGGCGCCCAAACCCACAGACTTCGACTGTCCGACCAGCAACGGCCTCTTCCCTAACCCCAAAGACTGCCACACTTTCTACCATTGCTCCAACGGGTACGCTTACCTCAAGGATTGTCCTGCTAACCTTGAGTTTAACCCTGTACTTCTGGTTTGTGACTGGCCTGATAACGCTGGCTGCTCCATTAAGCCCACGAGCCCGAAGCCCACAACCCCAAAACCAACAACCCCGAAGCCCACAACCCCGAAGCCCACAACCCCGAAGCCCACAACCCCGAGGCCCACAACCCCGAAGCCCACAACCCCGAAACCCACGCCTACCAAGCAGGCTCCCGACTTCGTCTGTCCCAGTGATGGCCTCTTCCCTAACCCCAAGGATTGCCACACTTTCTACCATTGCTCCAACGGATACGAGTATCTGAAAGATTGTCCTTCTAACCTTGAGTTTAACCCGATTCTTCTGGTTTGTGACTGGCCTGAAAACGCCGGCTGCAATGGCAAGCCCACGATCTCGCCACAGCCAACATCTAGCATTCCCACTCCTTCGGACTTCGACTGCCCGACCAGCAACGGCCTCTTCCCCAACCCCAAGGACTGCCACACTTTCTACCATTGCTCCAACGGGTACGCTTACCTGAAGGATTGCCCTGCTAACCTTCAGTTTAACCCTGTACTTCTGGTTTGTGACTGGCCTGATAACGCTGGCTGCTCCATTAAGCCCACGAGCCCGAAGCCCACAACTCCAAAACCAACAACCCCGAAGCCCACAACCCCGAAGCCCACAACCCCGAAACCCACAACCCCGAAACCCACGCCTACCAAGCCGGCTCCCGACTTCGTCTGTCCCAGTGATGGCCTCTTCCCTAACCCCAAGGATTGCCACTCTTTCTACCATTGCTCCAACGGATACGAGTATCTGAAAGATTGTCCTTCTAACCTTGAGTTTAACCCGACTCTTCTGGTTTGTGACTGGTCTGAAAACGCCGGCTGCAATGGCAAGCCCACGATCTCGCCACAGCCAACACCTAGCATTCCCATTCCTTCAGACTTCGACTGCCCGACCAGCAACGGCCTCTTCCCCAACCCCAAGGACTGCCACACTTTCTACCATTGCTCCAACGGGTACGCTTACCTGAAGGATTGCCCTGCTAACCTTCAGTTTAACCCTGTACTTCTGGTTTGTGACTGGCCTGATAACGCTGGCTGCTCCATTAAGCCCACGAGCCCGAAGCCCACAACCCCAAAACCAACAACCCCGAAGCCCACAACCCCGAAGCCCACAACCCCGAAGCCCACAACCCCGAGGCCCACAACCCCGAAGCCCACAACCCCGAAACCCACGCCTACCAAGCAGGCTCCCGACTTCGTCTGTCCCAGTGATGGCCTCTTCCCTAACCCCAAGGATTGCCACACTTTCTACCATTGCTCCAACGGATACGAGCATCTGAAAGATTGTCCTTCTAACCTTGAGTTTAACCCGATTCTTCTGGTTTGTGACTGGCCTGAAAACGCCGGCTGCAATGGCAAGCCCACGATCTCGCCACAGCCAACATCTAGCATTCCCACTCCTTCGGACTTCGACTGCCCGACCAGCAACGGCCTCTTCCCCAACCCCAAGGACTGCCACACTTTCTACCATTGCTCCAACGGGTACGCTTACCTGAAGGATTGCCCTGCTAACCTTCAGTTTAACCCTGTACTTCTGGTTTGTGACTGGCCTGATAACGCTGGCTGCTCCATTAAGCCCACGAGCCCGAAGCCCACAACTCCAAAACCAACAACCCCGAAGCCCACAACCCCGAAGCCCACAACCCCGAAGCCCACAACCCCGAAACCCACGCCTACCAAGCCGGCTCCCGACTTCATCTGTCCCAGTGATGGCCTCTTCCCTAACCCCAAGGATTGCCACTCTTTCTACCATTGCTCCAACGGATACGAGTATCTGAAAGATTGTCCTTCTAACCTTGAGTTTAACCCGACTCTTCTGGTTTGTGACTGGTCTGAAAACGCCGGCTGCAATGGCAAGCCCACGATCTCGCCACAGCCAACACCTAGCATTCCCATTCCTTCAGACTTCGACTGCCCGACCAGCAACGGCCTCTTCCCCAACCCCAAGGACTGCCACACTTTCTACCATTGCTCCAACGGGTACGCTTACCTGAAGGATTGCCCTGCTAACCTTCAGTTTAACCCTGTACTTCTGGTTTGTGACTGGCCTGATAACGCTGGCTGCTCCATTAAGCCCACGAGCCCGAAGCCCACAACCCCAAAACCAACAACCCCGAAGCCAACAACCCCAAAACCAACAACCCCGAAGCCCACAACCCCGAAACCCACGCCTACCAAGCCGGCTCCCGACTTCGACTGCCCGACCAGCAACGGTCTCTTCCCTAACCCCAAGGACTGCCACAATTTCTACCACTGCTCCAACGGACACGCTTACCTGAAGGATTGTCCTGCCAACCTTGAGTTTAACCCGGTGCTTCTGGTTTGTGACTGGCCTGAAAACGCTGGCTGCAATGGCAAGCCCACGATCTCGCCGGCACCGACGTCATAGCCAACGCCCACGCCGAACCCGGACGTCATCTGCCCGAACGAAACTTTCGCCTGCAGGTGAGACTTATCTCCCACCCTCCTGTCGCTAGAGGGTCGCGAAGTGAAGTGCATGGCAGTTGATTGCCCGGATCTTAGTTTCGGTAGTGCATATGACTTATGAGTACCTACGTGTAATGACCAATACTTTCCTGTCAGTGTGGAACACCGGCAAACAACTTTTTTTACAATCGCCTTTTTTACAAGCTATGTAACATCCTCGCTAACCAAATGTAATAATACCATCTGTACTTATTTGCGCAAAGCCCTGGATTACATTGCATATTTCTATTTGGCAAACTTCCCAGACGAAACGACATCGCAGGGTGTTGGGTACGTGAACTGGTCATGTGTTGTTAGTAGCTGCATTTATTGTAACGCTGCATTTATTGTATTTTTTTACCAGTATTTTTACCTACTATGAAAGCGTTATTACAGCAAGATGTCTTATCTTAAAGGGACACTGCCACTTTAATCGGCGTTAATTTCTTGGCTGCACATTGCATGCACAAAAACTTCTTTTTTTTGCCCATTTTGCCAAATATAAAGTAAATTGCTTAAAAACGGCTAAGTGTTTGGGAAAATTACCTTTGTATTTTCGACATTTCAATAACGGCCAAAGATAATGGCTATCTCAGTTCAAAACCAATACAAAGGTGAAACATTCCCCTTAAAGGGAATGTTTCACATTAATTTCCCTTACATTTCCATTATATTCCCCTAATATTCCCCTTAAAAAGAATGTTTCACCATTGTATTGGTTTTGAACTGAGATAGCCATTATCCGCCCCTGTAGCTCAGTTGGGAGAGCGCCGGGCTTCTGACCTCATCCGGTAGTGGCAGCCCGGGTTCGAGTCGCTTCGGCGCTCGCTATTTGCCTCTGACTGGGATGGCCTGTGGCCGGTGGCAGCGGTCGCACTCAAGGTCAGGTGACGTCAGAAGGCGGGGCAGACCGTGTCCAGGTATGTCGGGCACGTACAACTTTCGCTTCTAATCTCTGCGGGACGCCAGGAATTGCTTGATCGAGTGGTGGGGTCAGGGCCTGCGCAAAAAGCTATGCTTAGAGCGGGGCCTGACCTCGGAAATCCATCCATTCAAAAACATTCGGGCTAAATTTATTTTAAAAAAAATTGGCCATTATTTAAATGTCGAAAATAGGGTCATTTTCGGGTCATTTTCCCCAAAACTTAGCTGTTTTTAAGCAATTAAATTTATAGTTTGCAAAATGGGGTCTAGGCTAGTGCCGCCGCTGATTGGCTGACAGCGATTTTTTTTCCAGCCAATCCCACTTGATCAGCCAATCAGCGGTGGTCTATATCTCAATAATGACGTCATCAGCCGAAATTTAAAAACTGAATTTGTATAAAGTTAAGTGACTTTTCGCGAGAAAACATGTTACCATCGTTTCCAGCAGCACTTACTTGATATATTCGACTACAACCAGCGTATATTTTACAACTTTCAGAAAGGTGAAACATTGACGCAGGTCACCTTGGAAGTTGTCTTGAAATTTGGCTATACGGGATATTTCGAGCTGCAAAAAACGAATATGGGATTTGTTTGGACGATAGATGGATATCCGTCGAAAAATGGGCATGTTTCTCTTTTCTCCTTCATGGCCATACAAAAACTTCAATGACGTCATGCATATAGAAGTTTGGATATGGAAACTATTGCACACAATAACGACGTACTTTAGGCATATATACGCAGGCTGCTTGTAACGTAAACAACCATTGTGAGGACCCGAAACAAGTTTCGGGGAAATGAAACTTCTTCTAAAATTGGCCCACTGTGTCGAAATTACTTAACGTAGGGAGCTATTTCCTTTCTCTCACACAACCCATTTTTCGAGCTGCTCTACAATTCTGCTATCTCAGTTCAAAACCCCATGTTAAAGGTGAACTATTTATTCCCTTTAAGTGTCTTGATTATTTCAAATCAAGGACAGGAGCTTGAATTCCTGCTTACGCCAAAGTCGTTCTAGTTTCTAATTTTGCCGACATCATAGTAAACTAAAAGCGTTACATTACAAGAGTTCCAAAATTCATGCGACACTGTTGCACTGTTAGCAGTGCGACCACATGCAACCGCATTCCACGAACCTAAAACAAATTATGATAAATATCGCCAAGACTTGCAGGTATGTCTTTGTCTTTTGTTTGAACATGTCATCAAACTCTGGATTTAAACGACGTAACCTACCTAGCGTTTCCGGCTATTTGATTTGCATTGCTCTGATGGTGTAGGTGTTCTGAGGGATTGTTCCACACCGTTGAAACGACGCAGATACTACATTCGATGGCGCGTTTTCGTTGCAATACGCACTAACAATTCGTGTTTGTGTAGGCTTCCGGATCCGGAGAACTGCACGTGCTTCTATGAGTGGTGGTGCCATCCGCACGTGCTGTTCGCCCGGCCTGCACTTCAGCGCGCCCGACCAGCGCTGCATCCCGGGATCCTGCTGAACGATGCGCTTCGACTTCGACTTCGGCATATTTTCGCTTGGCGTAAAGACAGTGTAACTGACGGTGTAATAGCGTGCATCCTTTGAAACACATGGTCAGGAAACGGATGTTTCACTCTGCCTCTTTGTCCTTACTGTCGCGCTGCAGTGTGCGCTGTGGCTTTTGTACTTAAATGTTTTACTGATCTACGTGTTGTTACTTGTTGAATACATGCTTTATGTTGGCTGTAGGTCTGTGGGAATTGATGTATCAGTACCGAAGCATAATCGTCACCGAAACATCACCATCATACAAGCGCAACATCATAGTAGATCGACCTCAATCAGTAGGCCCGTTTCCATGGTAGGATTGGGATTGAATCGAACGCACTTACGACGGAAATCGTGATTACATGGTGTGCCATACGCGGAACTAGCGCCCGTCAGCAGAGAGCCTGCCTGCAGGGCGTGCTGTCATTGGGTTTTCGGTTTAAAACTGCACGTTTCGAAGTCTAGCAGAACAACTATAACGAGTAACAAATATGTTCTCTGCATCCTGTTAGATTATGCATTCTGCACAAAAGAGCTGACAAAGACCTGACACCACCGCCGACGCAGCTTGAGACATTTTCAGATACAAATATTGGTGTATTTCCAATGTTAATGTGGGGCGATTTGGTCGTCCGCTGATTTTCTTCCACCCACGTCAACATCAGCCATGCACAGCTGAGACTAGCGCGTCGGAGGGTTCAGCTTCGGAGAGCGCTCGGCGCTGTGCACTCCGCGTACCGCTTGCTTTGAGCACTCGCTACTAAATTGGTTTCGCCAGCCGACTGCCACTCGGCTGGTCTGGGCATCGAACAGTGGTTCAGTGGGAATGCTCGCCTTAGACTCACGCGGGAGTAGCGACCGATGGGTTTTACACAGCTGACACGAGGTAGTCATGTCGTACTGTGATCTGTACCGCTTAAGATTGGTTCCGTGAAACTTCCTTGCTTCCGTCATTTCTCGTAAAGACTCACAGTTGATTCAACTCCATTTAATCATGAAAGAGCAAACATAACGTGTTTAACGTTTCTCAAACCTGGAAAGAGGGCTGCGGAAAATCAACAAGTTAACTCATGCTGTAAACGCAACTCGAATTTACACTAATTAACTCATGCTGATAACGCGACGCGAAATTACTTTAATTAACTCGTGCTCTGAATCTATCACCAAATTTTTCGTGAATCTAATCTAACATTAGCGCAACACAATTATACATGCTCTAAACCCGTCCCGAAGGACAGGGTTAGGGCCTAGCCCTAACCCCAAATTGGTCCGACCTACCTCCGTGAAAAGCTGGACCCGAGTGAGCGAAATCTCGCTGCGCGGCCACTCCTGGGCTCGCCGCGCGCTACCCGCTCGAGTCCATTTCCGCCGCCTCTAACTCTCCTTTAATAAGACGGCTTCCGCCTCCTGCCGGACGTCCGTTGTTGACCCTACCGCGTGGTTCACATTCAATCTCGGGAAATCGCCTGATTAGGGTGAACGGGGGCGCAATACCAGATATATCTTAACCCTCGCCCTACGGGGGGGGGGGGGGGGGGGGGGGGGGGCTGACAGGCCCACTGAGGTTTTTCCTGAATTACTTTTTACTCATGCAGTGCATCCTGCTGAAATTTTTGTTAGCTGAGTTTACAACAATTATACGTATGCTGGAAAATGTAATTGAAATTGGTTAAATAGTTTCGGAGATAATCATGTTTTGATGACATCATGTTAGTAAAAAATGAGAAATATTTGAAAAATCGTAGAAAACAGAATTTTATAATAAACTACAAACGCATATCACCAAAAATAACAAATGGCATTCTCTTTACAATGGCTATCTCGGATTTTCATAATTTTGGGGTTTTGACTCCTAAAATAAAAAAAATAAACTTTTTTCTAAAATCGCCACAAAATCAAAATTGTCAAAGATATTAGAAAAACCGGAATAAGTGTGAGAGAACTGGCTATGGACAATACCCTTACCAAATTTCAAAGCGATATCTTTTTTTTTGACCGAGTGATGGCTTCCTAAGTGTAAGAAACTGATGACGTCATTTTTAAAATAGTTTTTTAACTTTTTTTGACAAGATATGAACAAATCATTACTTTTTTTTGTATTTTTGAGCCAAAACTGGTCTAGAAACATGCCTTTTTATTTACATATATCAATTTCTCATTTTGAGGTTTTCTGAAGAGCAAAATCGCTGTTCTGGACGTGGTAAATCCGAGGTCATTCACTTGACCTGGAAGGTCACCTGTTGACCTCAAACCTAAAAATCGCAAACGGTTAGATTCCTCTCATGACAGGCAACATGCTGGTTCTTACCGCATTGCTCTAAGTTGCTTGTTTTGGAAGTTAATAGGGGGATTTGTCAGGCCCTCCCCCTTTTTTCACCTTCCCCGTAGGGCGAAGGTGAAAAAGCTCCCTTAGGGCGAGGGTTAAAGGGACACTACCGCCTTGATGTCAAATTTGATATGTTAAAGAGAAATCGCATCTGATTAACACTTCGAAGTCTGTTTTTTCGAAATTCGCGCCCAGTCGCCCAATATCATCGTTCGAAGTTCGGTTTTCTTCCAAACAATTACCTTGAATCCGCTCACCAGGGGCTCCGCAACAGGGAGATGGAGGGGACGTGTCCCCCAACATTTTCGGACTGTAACATTACGTCTATGGGCGTTACATGGAAATAATTGACTTCAGAATAATGCCTCCGTCCCCCCCCCCCTCCCAACTTTCGGAAGTTGGCGGCGCCCTTGCCGCTACGTACCAAAATCAATTAATTGCGGCGGTGTGTAACAATTGTAAATAGTGATATTTTTTGCTTAAAGGGAATGTTTCACCTTTCTGAAAGTTGTCAAATATACGCTGATTGTAGTAGAGAATATAAAGTAAGTGCTGCTGAACACGATGGTGATATTCTGTCTCTCGGGAAGTCACTTAACTTTATACAAATTAAGTTTTAAATTTGGGATGATGACAAATTATTGATCTATAGAGAGCTATAGAGAAAACCTTTAGCTGCCAACATATGGCACAATCATTTCATTAAATCATTCAATACAAACATTGTGGAACTGTGTATTTTCCCGCATAGAACACAATGACGAGTGCAAGGCATTGGAATAGCTCAATATTTATTTTAAAAAAAACAATCAATCCATAACCGAGACTTCAAACAACGTGAAAAACTTAAACTTGGACCGCAACCTGTCGCGTTGGCCGTTGTTTACATCGTACTCGCCAAGGTTCAAGAAATACAGGTCGCCTGACTTCCAGGACCAACAATCTTGAAGTCGCTGGCAGCCAATCAGCGCCGGGACTAGCCTAGACCCCATTTTGCAAATTAGAAATTCAATTGCTTAAAAACGGATAAGTTTGGGGAAAATTACATGAATAATGTAAGCATTTCAATAACGGCCAAAGATAATGGCTATCTCAGGTCAAAACCAATACAAAGGTGAAACATTCTCTTTAAGCCTTCTGTCGAAATTTGTAATGTCAGAAAACATTTCATGTCTTATTAGACCTGATTTCAGTCCAATAATGGGCATAAATAAAATATTAATTCCGAAGGGATTGATATTTATTCCCAGTGGCGGTTCTTCGATTGAGGGACATGAGGCAGTGCCTCACCTAAATTAGCCAAACATATAAAGTATAATCTTATTTTTCCCTAAATATTCAATATTTTTAGTTGGGTTATAAGGAACGAAATATTTCATAGACAAAACAATTTTCCAAACAGCTAAAACACGTCTCATATTCATGTTATTTCAAGATGTTTGTTGGTATCGATAGGCCCAAATCAGCCTAGCCATTGCAATTTAGCATTATGAGACTTTTGGCTGTGAGCACAGGGTGGCACCCAGGGGGTGTCATCCCGGGATTCCCCATGTATTGGTTGCCGAGCGGCTCAGCATTAGCGACAACGTCACTGGTGCTGTGGTCAAGTCGTGGCCAGCCCCGCCGCCGCAGCTGCGTTTTCGAGCGTTTTGCGGTCTTTTGACGGGTGTTGACGAGAGCGGCAATTTGAGGTCGTCGCCGTTAGATAAGTAAGTTATGTTGCAAGTCTATATTTGGAAATATCGTGTTTCTTTTAGTTTGTTTTTAGCATATCTTGAACATTAAGCCAAAACAATGTCATTTGCAACATTTCCAGGTACAACGTATGGCCGTCTCACCCCTCAGCCAGACCAGAACAGCGTATGGCCGTCTCGCCCCTCAGCCAGACCGGGGCAGCGTACGGCCGTCTCGCCCCTTAGCCGGGCCGGGGCAGCGTATGTCCGTCTCGCCCCTCAGCCAGACCAGGGCAGCGTATGGCCGTCTCCTCCCTCAGCCGGACCGGGGATGAGGGCCGTCTCATCCCTCAGTCGGACCGGGGCAGCGAACGGCCGTCTCGCCCATCAGCCGGACCGGGGCAGCGTACGGTCGTCTCACCCCTCAGCAGGACCGGGGCAGCGTACGGCCGTCTCGCCCCTCAGCCGGACCGGTGCAGCGTATGCCTGTCCCGCGCCTCAGCTAGACCGGGGCAGCGTATGGCCGTCTCACCCCTCAGCCAGACCGGGGCAGCGAACGGCCGTCTCGCTCATCAGCCGGACCGGGGCAGCGTACGGTCGTCTCACCCGTCAGCCGGACCGGGGCAGCGTATGGCCGCCTCCTCCCTCATCCGGACCGGGGCTGAGGGACGGCATGGCCGTCTCATCCCTCAGTCGGACCGGGGCAGCGAACGGCCGTCTCGCCCATCAGCCAGACCGGGCAGCGTACAGCCGTCTCGCCCCTCAGCCGGACCGGTGCAGGGTACGGACGTCTCGCCCCTCAGCCGGACCGGGGCAGCGTATGGCCGTCTCGCCCTTCAGCCAGACCGGTGCAGCGTATAGCCGTTTCACCCTTCAGCCAGACCGGGGCAGCGTATGACCGTCTTACCCCTCAGTCAGACCGGTGCAGCGTATGGCCGTCTCGCCCCTCAGCCAGACCGGTGCAGCGTGTGGCCTTCTCTCCCCCCTCACCCCCTCAGCCGGACCGCGGCAGCGTATGGCCGTCTCACCCCTCAGTCAAACCAGTGCAGTGTATGACCGTCTCGCCAGTCGCCCATCACACAGACCGGGGCAGTGTATGGCCGTCTCCCCCTCAGCATGAATTAAGGGAGGGATAATTATCCGCGGTAAACGTAATCTTAAATAGGATCGTACCCTAGGCGCAACTATCCGTATCCCATTCGAAATATTCGCACCGCACCGACCACCGAGCCACGTGCGGCGACAGCCGAGTCGGACCACATCACCAGTGACGTCACGCTAATGTTAAGTGATTGTGGCGGTAAAATACCCGGATGACTCTACCTCTCTTATGCGGCCTTGGTGGCGCCCCTCTCAGCCGGGCATGGCTCGGGCTGTCGCGCCTGGCCGCAATGTTGGAGCGCCGCACCGTTGCCAGCCAACTAAGTGAGCTGTGTGCTCGTGCAGGTCTGACGGCAGCGGCCTCAGCCACAAAGCGCAAAGATGCGCCCCTCACGAGCGCAACAGACGTCGCACGTGCTCCAAACTTGAACACAGACAATGATTGCCCACTTTTGATTTTGTGTGACAAAATCGCCACCGCAGCTCTAGCCGTTGCCAAGCTGCGACCCGCCGAAGGGAACGGACATCACATACAGACATTCTGATTTTAATCAGAGTGACTAGATGGCCTGCATTGCACGATGCGCAACCTCGTATTGTTCCCTGTATCCCGTTAATGTATTCCTTTCCAGTATTCTGTTTCGGTATTCCATATCCCCTTGCCATGCCCCGTATCCCATATCCCGTTCCCGTATCCCGTTCCCGTATCCCGTTCCCGTATCCCGTTTCCGTATCCCGTTCCCGTATCCCGTTCCCGTATCCCGTTCCCGTATCCCGTTCCCGTATCCCGTTCCCGTATCTCGTTCCCGTATCCCGTTCCCGTATCCCGTTCCCGTATCCCGTTCCCGTATCCCGTTCCCGTATCCCGTTCCCGTATCCCGTTCCCGTATCCCGTTCCCGTATCCCGCATCCCGTTCCCGTATCCCGTTACCGTGTCCCGTTACCGTATCCCGTTCCCGTATCCCGTTCCCGTATCCCGTTCCCGCATCCCGTTCCCGTATCCCGTTCCCGTATCCCGTTCCCGTATCCCGTATCCCGTATCCCGTTCCCGTATCCCGTTCCCGTATCCCGTTCCCGTATCCCGTTCCCGTATCCCGTTCCCGTATCCCGTTCCCGTATCCCGTATCCCGTTCCCGTATCCCGTATCCCGTTCCCGCATCCCGTATCCCGTATCCCGTTCCCGTATCCCGTTCCCGTATCCCGTTCCCGTATCTCGTTACGGTATCCCGTTCCCGTATCCCGTATCCCGTTCCCGTATCCCGTTCCCGTATCCCGTTCCCGTATCCCGTTCCCGTATCCCGTTCCCGTATCCCGTTCCCGTATCCCGTTCCCGTATCCCGTTCCCGTATCCCGTTCCCGTTCCCGTATCCCGTTCCCGTATCCCGTTCTCGTTCCCGTTCCCGTATCCCGTTCCCGTATCCCGTTCCCGTATCCCGTTCCCGTATCCCGTTCCCGTATCCCGTTCCCGTATCCCGTTCCCGTATCCCGTTCCCGTATCCCGTTCCCGTATCCCGTTCCCGTATCCCGTTCCCGTATCCCGCTCCCGTATTTCGTTCCCGTATCCCGTTCCCGTATCCCGTTCCCCATCACATTCCCGTATCCCGTCCACATATATCGTTCCCGTATCCGGTATCACGTTCCCGTATCCCGGTCCCTTAGAATTGACGCATCTTTTCCTAAAACCAGGTCTTGCTGTCTCTGTTCTATATCCCTGTAATTTCACCCACCTTGATAACTGATGTCCGGTTTTCATAACCATTTCATCTCCCATAGATGAAAACTTTATTTGTGCTGATCGTCCGATCCGTAATCCACGTGACTTAATGATGCCAAGTGCATTTTTCCAATCTCAAATATCTTAGCTCCTCACTTGAAACGCTCGGAATTGCCAGCCAACTAAGTGAGCCGAGAGCTCGTGCCAGCTCTGACGGCAGCGGCCGCAGCCCGAAAAGCACAAAGATGCGCCCCGCACGAGCGCAACAGACGTGATCCAAATTTTTACAGACAATGGTTGCACAGGTTTGATTGGGTGTGAAAAAAATCGTCACCGCAACTCTCGCCGTTGCCGAGCAGCGGCCCGCCAAAGGGAACGGACGTCACATGCATACATTCATACATCCATCCATACATACATACGAACGTTCTGATTTTAATAAGAATTAGATGGCCCAAATGGACTAGTTTCATGTCACGCAACCATATACTTTTATAAAACTTTTACTATAATTTTTTTATGAAAAAGACAATGGTGATGTTCATTTTTCTCAAAAAGTTGTATAAATACCATAACAAACTAAATATTTTATGAAACGTATTGGCCTCTAATTGGTCATCATCGTGTGACGTCACACATGATGTTTGAGTCATCCGACGAATGCCATTAGTAGGCGAGCGGGCGTTTTGTTTGTTATTGTCAGAGATTCAGCTTGTCATTAGCCGATCTTGTAGTAAAAATGGACGGAAAAAACGCAGATATTATTATTGTTCTGTTCCAAAATGTAAAAAATCAACATTCAGTGCGTAAAATGCGGTATTTATCGGCCTTCCAATGTCCAACAAGAACAGAAGACTGTGGTGTGCTGCGGCTCACAGAAGTGGCCCGATTGTCGGCTCCAGTGGCATCGTTTGCTGTAGTGACCATTTTGATGCAAATACCATTACATGATCATCTATAATCATCGTTTGTCATGCGTAAAGTGCTGTATATTTCCAGAAATATGAATATCCCTGATCCCACATCCGTGATCGGAGAGTCATCTATATTACCTCTGGCGGCTTCCATCAGCCGTCATCCTGCACCTGAAGCGCTTCAGCTTCACGGACGACACCGCGCGCAAGATGTATACGCGCGTTTCCTTCCCCATGAACGGCCTCGACCTGGGTCAGCTGGCGATCGGACCGCACCCCGACACACACGGGCTAGTGTACGGTCTGTATGGGGTGGTGGAGCACCACGGCAGTCAGCGCTCTGGCCAGTACACTGCCTTCTGCTTTAACCAGCCGACGGCCAGCTGGCTCCTCTTCAACGACACGGCCGTGAAGGAGACCACGACGGCCCAAGTGAAGAATGCCTCGGCATATATACTCTGTTACGCCGCCAAGAAGAGTGCGATGTGATGCGACGCAAGGGGGCGATGTGATGGGACGCGACGTCGTTGGAGCCTGTCATATGCTCAGTATTGATTGGTTGGATTGCATAATGTACTAAGATGTATCTATAAAATGATTTGAAGAATAAAAAAAATATTACTATTTAAGGCCTGCCTGTCTATATTTCCGCCACGAATTTAAAAGGCCCAGTTATCCCAGTTAATATGCACTATGCACATGAACATTTAAACAGGGCGATTTTTTCAGGGGATCGGCATTAATCTGCTCCCGAGAGCTGCCTTTCGAAAACAAATATAAATGTGCTAACGGGTTAACAGGTGAACTGGTCTCTCTTTGCATGAAGCGACACGGCTATGTATGGGTGGGGAGGGGTGCGCACGGGCACGTTTATTGGTGTGGGTACCTGCATCCAGAAGACTCCAGATAATTGGAACATAATTATATATGATCAACAAGCTATGCTGGGCACGTTTTCGTGCTGGGCACATTTCCCATATGGTATGTTCTCAGATTGGAGGATAGTCAATGAAAAGATTAAAACGGCGGTGATATATGCATGATATTTATTATAGAAAATGACGAGCTTAAAGTGTAGTGTATATTTCAGTGTAGACAAGTTACAAAAGGGAGATAATAATAACTTCTACGTTACCTTCCCGATTGAAAAGACTGCAAGTGGATTGGAACTGTATTCAGCTATCTTAACCCGCGCCGTGCCGGGGGTGTTTAGACACCCCCTCAGGTTTTTCGAGGATAGCGAAAAAACGGCGGCGCGCAGCGTCGCCGTTTCTTGACACAGCTGTTCGGGCATCAATTGCGCACATTATGTTACAAAAAATACATCGGGTCATCTCAGGTCAGGTCACCAGACCAGGTCACGTGACCCCACCTCCAAAAAAACTTGTGGTCGTACCACAGTCACAGTTTTTAGATGATCGGTTTTATACTTACAGGATTTTATAAGGTCATATGTATCTACAATTTGTTTATCTTGAATTTTTTATATCAGCGACCTAAGGTCGGGTCAATTTCGTGACCTCCCATTATAAGTCAATGGGGAAATATTCAAATGCTTCCTATTCCAAAGATACGCAAGATATCAGTCTAATTCCTTCTGGATCATGTTATTATAGGCCATTCTTGATGACCTAGGTGCCATTTTTGTTCACTGACCCCTACAGGGTCAGCCGAGGTCATCCGAGGTCACCAACAGTTGTATGTCAATAACTCTCGACATAATGACGATAGAGAAGTGAAACCGACACCAATGTGTTTGTCTCGTCGAGGTACATCTTCCCATATGCAGTATGACCTACTTGGGTCACCACATGACCTTGACCTTAGGTCAAATTGTTAAGTTAACTTAACAAGGTCACCATATATATCACTCAAAGCGCCTTGACAAGATAAACACAAAGGCGTAAAGAGTTTTCCGTTATCTTTATTAAGTAAAAAGTTAATAGCAAAACACTATTTAGCAAAAAAACTGTTTTTTTTTTCTTTTTGACCTCTGGAGCCTCAAATATTGACCTAAGGTCAAATCTGAGGACACCTTAGCGATTAAAAACTTAACTGGCTGGCGTTTTCTTTTTTCCGTTTCTTTCTAACTATCATCGTTTCTGAGATATATGGGAATTTCTGGAGCAATGTCCTAAAACAGGAAAATTTGACCTTTGATGACCTCTAGTGACCTCAATATTGGCTTTAGGAAAAAAAATATCCAAGTACTTACGAATGTGCTTCTCGAGAGCTTTTGAACACGCTTTTCTGCGTCTTTTTAGCCCTTTTAGTTTTCGAGTTGGAGGGGGAGGGTGTCTAAACACCCCCGGCACGGCGAAGTTGGCGCCGAGCACCGGCACGGAGCGGGTTAAACTGACGCTGAGCCATGTTCAACGGATCCCTAACCAGGACAAGTTCGCGTCCAGCCGCAAGCACAGCACGAGTCAGCACAAGTACGAAGTAACAAGCACAGCACGAGTCCGCGGTCGGCCGTCAAACTGCCAGCAGAAAACTATAATTGAGCTCCGACATTATCGGCGCTCAGAACGCACCGGGACCGAAGTCCGTCGATTATAATGAGGCGAACATGCGGAATGGTAGTGGCATGGTAACGTTGAAAAGCAAGCACAGCAGTTCGCGACACTACATTTACACGTCTATGTATGCCTTAACGAGCTTTGGGAAGATGGCCTTCTCCCAGAACCTTGCACACTTGGCACACAGCTCATTGCTATAGTTGCTGTTCGTGCGCAGTTTAACGATGCGGACACGTCTGCTTTTTGCAAAGTCGGGGTGCGCCACACAAAAGAAGGCACGCTCTGCCCCGGTCAGCGTCATCAACATCTGTAGCTGAGCCCGGTACTTTGCAGCCACATTTCCGCTTGCAAGAAGCAACTTCTTAAAATTACTTCTTAAAGTTCTTTTCGCTGATCGGACATTTCACTTCGACAATGCAGCCGTTGGGTGTGAGCCCGTCGGACGACTCACCAACCACTGGGTGCTCCGGGTTTAACACCAAACCCGAGGCACGCACATTAACACTGAGCTCTGCTTCCACCTGTGCTAGAGCCAGCGGCTCTAGTTTGCGGCCCCTGCGCATCGCCGCACTGTCCATCAGCCGAGAAGCGCCGACGATGTTCGACACCAGTGTGCCCTCGGTGATCTCACAATACGCCGCACCGTACGCATTCGACGCCATCACGCGCCCGAACCGCATAGCGTGCCAAAGCGACGAATCGTTTTGACCCTTCGTCTCCGCTTCTACACGCAAGCACAGGGCTGACACATGCGAGCGGAGCAAAATGACATAAATGATGCAGACAGAGGTTCACATTCGTCCGCACCATCATTTCTGGACACGAAGGTTTGTAGTAGTTGGTCCACACTCAGCTCCCTAACACTACGACGATTCCCTCTGTCGCCGAAATGATCGAAGAGCAGACCAGTGCAGTTTCTGGAGGTTCCCGCTTGAATTACATCCGTCAGGAAGTCCACCGCGGTTGTAAAGTGTGTATTCAGCCGCCTCCGCTTTGGCCTAAGCGCTGCTGCGTCGGCGGACTTGAGTTCCGCTGGGACACACGAAAGACTTCTTCCAGTACGACTCCGTACTGGTTACACTACCCACAGAGCCTTTGCTGTTCAGTGTTCAGCCATTCAAGAACAGCAGCCACATGCTTGCAACCACCAGCGGCCGTCACACAGCCCAGGCAGCCTGCACTAACAATGCGCTCCCCCGTCTCGTCGATGGAGACTTGGACGGCGTAGGCCCTGCTCTTTACGTGTGTCTCGGGTGTTACCCTGGCGTAGATGGTACAGGTGGTCCCGTCACGCTTTAGCTGGACATACCCAACCGCATCGGAGCTGCAGTTCTCTCCTTTCGACCTGCCGGTGGCAACATGAGACAAATATCAGCAAATAAAAAACACTCTTGATCGTGTTGCCTGTGAGTGGTAAAACGCTGTCAAAGCCTGCTCCTGCCCACGGGCGGGTCAGTCTGAAATTGCACTGACACCATGATCGGCCCACCTTAGCTTGGCGTTGAACAGAAACGTGTAAATGCATGCCGTATACACTATACAGGTACTCGCAGATACTGCACCGCATTACACATGTACATTGCGGTGCAGTCTGCTTCCAGGCATTTCATTTCCAAAGGGCCGGGCACGCCGCGCTTGCAGCGAAGTACGCAATGCGGTTATGTTAAATAAAAAGATATAACAAAGCTGCGTTGAAGTGTTGTCAGCAGTAGTGATGATATTGTCAGACAGTGTCGTCTCATATACCGTTGGTGTATCCAGTAGATATGTAGCTTACCTTTCGAGCTTCGAATGCTGACAGCCGGGCTGAATGTAGCAGCTGCAGCTGTTGAAAAACTGCAACACCATCACCATATCCACACTGGTCAGATTCTGGGCGTTCGCTTTCATGAACCCAGGCGTGAGGACCCCCACTTTGCTGTCGGCAGGGGGTTTCTAAAAGACAGGAACGAGAAACAGATATTAAATGATCACGGCACACCACCAGCACCACTCCTTATATAATAATAAAATACAGTTGTGTAACAATCTATAACATTACTGTTCGTATTTGTATGTAGTACAGTAAACATTTTAAAGTTTATTTTTTTCTTTATGGAGGTATAGTTTGACCAACAGCACGCGCGCAATCATTTAATTGAAATTCGCGCTGTACAAACTGAGGTGCATCGACAGATCCAAGGCGATATATACCAGGTGGCTTCATTCAGACTGCGCATGTTTCTGCACAGGTTTATAAGTGGCGTCATCAAGCGAAGACCGGGGACACCCCTAGCCGGGAGAAAGCCGCTTGCAGTGGAAAGCGGATATAGGGATGGGAGATAATAAAATACGATGATGCGGGTGTGGAAATGGAATGAGGTGCGGAATTAAGGTATTATGATAGGGGATGATTGGAAGATAACAAAATGGTTATTTTAAAGGCATGTTAATGCTTAATAAAGCGTGCATTACGGTCCCGGTTAGCATGTCTGTAGTGGACGAGCCGCCCATTTTTAGGCCCAAGATGCGCCGAACAGATTGCAAATTTTATGATTTTGGAGACAACATATGGACACAAAATGACGTTCTAACCGCGACAGCGGAGGGAGACGACCCGCAGCGAAGGATTCAACGTTAGATATGGGCGACTTTAACCCAAAAAATCGCATGCAAAACAAGCGATTTCGACCAAATATGACGTTCACCCCCTTCCCTTGAGGAAAATCCTCGCTACGTGCCTGTGTTCTACATAAGTAGAGTAACTAATGTGTACCGGAAACAACTGCAGATTCTCAGTCAACCTGCTCGCCCGCAACCAGCAACGGCTCTCACACCATAGTCCTGTTCAAGGGGTCTGCGGCCGCCGCGGCCAAAAAGGCGGGGCCTAATTTGAACAACTTGAACACTTTTGCGGCCGCTGATGGCGTCCGATAGATGACGCGTGTAACGGTCGCAACGAATAGTCAATTTCATGGAAACCCTGAATGTTTTCCAAAGCCACTCAACTACATGAACATCTACGAGTCACTGCGAGTTGTCATTCTTGGTCAAACAACCACCAGTGAGCTGCGATATCAACAAAACAGTGCGCAACTGTTGTCGGACGCGCGCCATTTATGTCGAAGTTCTTTTGCGGTTCCTTCCGAGCAACCGCGAGAGCCGCAGAAAGTATGACGTCACACCTCCGGACCCAGTTCTCATGATTGGCGGATGATTCAGCTCCCCCTTTTGGCCGCGGGAGCCGCGGGTGCCGCAACAACTTGAACAGCACTCAGGCAGCGACGGCTCGCCCGCACCTAGCGACGGCTCGCCCGCACCCAGCGACGGCTCCTACACCAGGCAGCGACGGCTCTCACACCAGGCAGCGACGGCTCTCACACCAGGCAGCGACGGCTCGCCCGCACCCAGCGACGGCTCTCACACCAGGCAGCGGCTGCTCGCCCGCACCCAGCGACGGCACTCACACCAGGCGGCGACGGCTCTCACACCAGGCAATGACGGCTCTCACACCAGGCAGCGGCTGCTCTCCCGCACCCAGCGACGGCTCCCACACCAAGCAGCGACGGCTCACCCGCATCTAGCGACGGTTCGCCCGCACCTAGCGACGGCTCCCACACCAGGCAGCGGCTGCTCACCCGCACCCAGCGACGGCTCTCACACCAGACAGCGGCTGCTCGCCCGCACCTAGTGACAACTTTCCTTCCCGCACCTAGCGACGGCTCTCACACCAGGCAGCGACGGCTCTCTTCACACCATGTCGTGTTGCCACAGCGCACACACGACCCATTCCTGTGCACCTGTAAAATATAAATTCACAGTTAGATGATAATGCTAACATTAATTCATAAGCAATAGTTCCAATTATAACTGCACAACAAACTAATGTTTCAATATAATAATACTACATAAAATGGAATATCCAGGTGGGGCATTCAAGTTGTAATTATATGCTTTTAATTTCCCACCAGGGTAATTGTACTCAACAAGGGCAGATCCAGCTGGCCGTGTTTTTTTTTTTTGGGGGGGGGGGGGGGGGGGCACCGTTTTTAGCGGACCTTAAATACCCCCAATTTCAAATTTCTTCCCGGATTTGGGCCACTTTATTTTGCAACCTCACGATTTCTAATGATTTATTTATTTTGATATTTGTGTTTTTAAGCTTTTCGCTCTTTTTCGGATGTCAAAAAAGAAAAGATGTCAGCTTGCAATTTGTATTGTTCCAACATTGCCATACACTGAGCAAAACTGTCAATTGTCACCTGTGCCCAGGGGCGTCAGCGATAATCTTTTTAGTGGGGGGTCGGCTAAAATGACGAAAAAAATGCACCCCATTTTGTATGCCTTTGCAGCATTTTTAATGTGGATTTTCATGTTATAGTAGGTACTTGTTATTTAGATCCGCGAAGTGGCAAGACATTTTTACGGGTTTGCCTGATAAAACCCCAAAACATAGGCAGTGGGCCTTGTACAGTGGCGTACCCAGGAATCACTCAAGGAGGGGAACATTTTTGTTCAGGGGGAATAAGGTACCCCCACTATAACAAAACCAACAGATTTGGTCCACTATATTTTTAAAGGGGTATATTTTCAAGAAAAATCTCTAAAAAATAAATAAAAAGTCAGTCATTTTTCTCTCTCGAAATAGAGCCCTTCAGGCTCTATTTCCAAAGGGGCACAGTTTCAAATACATCCTATCTAATCTAGCTCACAAATATAAACCTAAACCTAAACCTAATCTTTAGCCACTGGGCAGGCATGAGGCAATCGCATGAATACCAAAGCTGGACACTGTATGACTCATACATACAGTATGCGTATGAGTTACTGCCCAGTATGAGTTACGCTAACAAAGAACAGTTTTAAAAGTTCATCCATGGCAACAGTCACTCTTACAAACAACATTTAATAAACTAAATTAATTAGGTACATTAATTACTTGCCAACAAAAACACCGGGGGCACGGTAGATAAAATAATAGCGGGGGGATCTTGCTGGATTTCACTATTCACAATCAAATTTGTTTACTGCCTCTCATGCGCCACGCACGAATCAACTCACACAATCAGGCTTGAAATGCTGCAATCCATGGTGACAGTCACCTAAACCGCTGTCTAGTCAGAACATAAGACATATATATAGCACAGCAAGTTAACCGATGTGATGTGGTAAAAAGGATCAAAATTGAATATTAAGCTGCAGAAAGCTTACATTTCAGCAAAAGAAAGGCTTCGCTAGCTATTGAAAGGTGTTCGCATGATGACGTCACTTGTGCGGATGATGCAAACACGTTAGAGGCATTGTGATGACAACGGCCTGGCCAGATCTATGAAATGCCATGCTGTTTGCCTCAAAACGGAAAACAGGGTTGTACATTGATGTACAATACTCATCAACCAGTCAACAGATAATTTACAAACTTCAATATCCCACTTTTAAAACACCAAAAATGTTGTGTGCAAAGTTTCAAACACATCTATTGGGTAGTTGCAACATAATAACCCTATGCAAAACATGGTTACGGTCTGGTTGGGCCGCCATTATGTAAAATTCTACCCTAGTTGGCGAATATTTATTTACAATTACATACATATGGTATGCAAACTTTGGCGAAGTTATAGGCGAGCATTTTTACGGTACATATATCATTCACTTTAAACGGCTCTCACACAATGTTTCACTGTCATGTGCAATCAATTGAAGTTAAGAAATATGCTTACTGTTAGGGAACATCCGCAGGTTACAATATCAAATAGGTTCAGTGCGTTAGAGTCAGCAGCTGAAAGTGACAGGGAAGAGGTTCAGCATTTAGTGGTTGGGGACTCAAGGGTAAGGCCCTTAAGGCGAACATTCTGTGGGAAGATAGACAGATGTATAGTCAAACCAGGGGCAAGAGTAGCTGATATGGGCCCTGTCATTGAGGCAGAACTTGGTAGGAGTAGCCCGGAGACAGTTATACTACAGGTGGGGGTGAACGACATAGGACCTAGGCAGAGTGTGAGAATAGTAGCGGAGTACCGGAGCCTGCTGCAGAGGTTGAAGGAGTCCTGGAAACCAGTCATTGTGACTGGCATCCTCCCTCGCTGTGGAGCCAGTGAGGAGTGGTACTCGAGAGCTCTGTCTGTGAACAGCTCAGTTCAGAACTTATGTTCAGCTATGGGGCTTAGTTATGTAGACTTATGGGATCAGTTCTATGAGTGGCGTAGGTACTATATGAAGGATGGGCTTCACTTATCGGATGAGGGGGCAAGGGCTTTGGGAGATGCCTACAGAAGTGTCATTCAGGGAAACTAGGTAGGAGGGGGGTTCGGGGACGCTAGTACTAGGGCATCAGGAAGTAAGCATTGGTAGAAGTTCATGTCAGAATAGGACAGTAGATCATAATTCCCTCAGAATTAGTAGAGTCAGCTCAAAGTATAAGATCACATGTGTGTTGCTGAATGCCCAAAGTATTAGGTCTAAATTTGATGAGTTTGAGTGTTATGTTGCCCTTGAAAAGCCTGATATCATTTGTGTAACCTAGACATGGGTTAGTGAGGGGTATAATAGGGATAGGCTACAGGATTTCGAGTTACAAAGGTATAACATGTTCTCATACTGCAGAGAATCACGGCAGGGGGGCGGAGTGTTTGTATATGTAAATAGCTTGTACTGCACTACTAGAGTTGATGATTCTAGTAAAGTAAAAGAAGTAGAATCAATCTGGCTTGACATTAAAATTGGTACAGGAAACAGAGGAAGGTTGAGGATAGGTGCATTTTACAGACCAGGGAATCTTCCAAGGAACTCCCAAGCTGAAACAGACCAAGATATTTGTGAGGAAATACGTAGGAACTTTCGGGCTCAGTGTCTTATTATGGGAGATTTTAACTTAAGAGGATACGAAAGTATAGCAGAGGAAACAAATGAGTGTAGGTTGTATAGGCAAATCTTTGAAGAGGAGCTTTTCATGCATCAGTTTGTAACAGAGCCAACCAGACATTGCTCCATTTTAGACCTTGTATTCTCAGACAACAGTGATCTAGTTAGTGACATAAGTATTTGTAAAGGTCTAGGAACCAGTGATCACAATATGGTTAAATTCAATATCTCATCAGAAATGAGGCCCAAAGATAACCTTATTATGGTTCCAAACTTCAGCCGGGCTGATTTTGATGGTATTAGAAATGACCTCGCACAGATAAAATGGAACGTTGAGTTGGCAGGTTTAGATGCATGTGAGGCCTGGAATGTTTTCAAAGCTAGATTAAGCCAAATTCAGAATCGGCATATACCCCTCAGGCACAAACGTAACAGAACCAAGGGCAAACCAGATTGGCTTACCCCAGAAGTAAGGAGTGCTATACAAGCTAAAAGAAGTGCATTTGGCATTTTGAAGGGATCTTCACTAGATATAAATCAGAAGGCCTACCAGAATGCAAGAAATTCAGTTAAGAAAAAGGTCAGAGCAGCTAAAAGGGCAAAGGAACTTGATTTAGCTAGACATTGTAATGCAGATAGTAAGAAGTTCTTCAGTTTTTATAAGTTCAGTACAGTTTCCAAAAATATAGGTCCATTTAAGGTAGATGATGTGTTAGTTAGCAAGGACAGTGAAATGGTTGAAGTGCTTAATGATCAGTTTCAATCTGTCTTTACTATCGAGGACCAGAGTAGTATTGCAGCACTTCAGCCTGAGCCAGAGACAGAGGAGACTATAGGAGAGCTAGGTGGCATAAGTAGTGAACTTGTTCTAGAATATCTAAAGAAAGTAAGGCCTAACAAGGCAGAAGGACCTGATGAAATCCATGCTAGACTTTTAAGAGAATCTGAAAGGGAGTTGTCGGATCCATTAGCCATAATATTTTCTAAATCACTCGCAGATAGTAAAATTCCACTTGATTGGAAAAGAGCAAATGTTGTTCCTATTCATAAAAAGGGAGATAGAAGTAAAGAGGAAAACTATAGACCGGTTAGTCTGACCTCATTAGTCTGCAAGGTGCTTGAATCAATCATCAAAGATAAGATTGTTGAATTCTTGGAGCAAAATGAACTCATCAAGGATACACAGCATGGCTTTAGGAAGGGCCGTTCTTGTTTAACTAATCTTCTGGAGTTTTTGGATGTTGCAACAGATAGCTTTGATCAGGGTAAACAGCTAGATGTAGCTTTTCTTGATTTCAGTAAAGCATTTGACAAAGTCCCCTATACAAGACTGGGGTTGCAACTTAAAATTCATGGGATCAGGGGCAAGATTCTGGATTGGATAGAAACGTGGCTTTCAGGACGCCAGCAAAGGGTTATATTGAATGGGTGCCAATCACAATGGAAGGAGGTTCTCAGTGGGGTTCCAGAGGGCTCAGTCCTGGGCCCATTGCTTTTTATAATATTTGTGAATGCAATCGAGAACAGTATAGACAGCAAAGTCTTGAAATTTGCAGACGATCTAAAAGTTGTCAGGATTATTAGAGGAAAACATGATCAGGATGTTTTTCAATCAGATCTGGACAAGCTAGTTGAGTGGTCTGAAGCATGGCAGATGAAATTCAATTAGAGTAAATGTAAGATTATGCACGCTGGACGGGTTAGCAGTAAACATAGGTATGAAATGGGTGGGCAGAAAATGGAGCAGATTGAAAAGGAAAGAGATTTAGGTGTCGTGGTAAACAATAGACTATCAGCGTCAGACCAGGTTGTAGAAGCTAGGAAAAAGGCACTTAGAATGCTAGGGGCCATTCACAGAAATGTTTCCTACAAGAGTGAAAAGGTAATAACAAAACTGTATTGTGCATACGTTAGACCACATTTGGAGTATTGTGTACAAGCCTGGTCTCCAACATATGAGAAAGATTGCTGGTTGTTAGAAAGAGTTCAAAAAAGGGCAACAAAAATGGTTAATTGTCTTGGTAGTTTACCTTATGAAGATAGATTAAAGAAATTGGGTATGTTTTCACTTAGATATAGAAGGCTAAGAGGAGATCTAATTGAAGTCTTCAAATTTGTAAATAGTCAGCATTCTGGATATTTAAAGGGTATGTTTGAGTTCAATAGGGAAAATCGAGGTAGAGGTCATCAGCATAAACTCATTATGAAACAAACTAGGACTAGGCTACGACAGTCATTTTTCAGTAGAAGGGTTGTAGGACATTGGATTATGCTACCAGGGGACGTCGCTGATGCAGTGACACTTGCTTCCTTCAAAATTATATTAGATAAATACTTTACAGAGAAGGGATTAGTTCATAAATACTCGTGGGATTAGCCTTCTTTTATGCAGGTAGAGTAAGGTGATTTGAAGGGGCGAGACTGGTGGAGGGGGGGGGGGGGGGGGGGTGAGGTGCAACCTCGGATGGGCCCAAGAGGCTCTTTGTTGCACTTTTCTTTATGTCTTTATGTCTTTATGTAGGGGGGTGGGGGGTGGGGTGAGGTGCAACCTCGGATGGGCCCAAGAGGCTCTTTGTTGCACTTTTCTTTATGTCTTTATGTCTTTATGTTCGGAGACTGCGGGTGGAATAGGACTTTCGTGGAAGTAATAAGGGCCCATTCAGATGTCAAACTGAAACAAAATTGTAGGTACTGGAGTGACTGGACAGTGGCATTCCTGCTTTGATATGTATTGCAACGAAAGTATCAAAATCATTTCGTAAAAGGTAAAAGGGACTAAATATGAATAGACTACATACTCAAAAACAAGGACGGTTTCATATAAAACGTGCCTGCACACTCATGAGCATGACTCATGAGTATGACTCATATGAGATAAATAAATACTAACATGTGTTAGTATTGATTAAGGTAAGAAGTTATTTGCATTTGTTGACCTTTCTCTTCACATAAAGCAATGCTAGCAAAAGCCAAATAAATTAATTTAGCAACATAGCTTAAATAATGTTTCTTTAGCTATTATAATCAACAGTAGTACTTGGGTCGTTAAATACCGCCACTCGGTGGCCTGGGTGGCAACTAAATTTGCAGCTCTACTGCTGCGGCGCGCTCAATCCGAGAAACAGTTTAACCGTACAACAGCTGATTGGAATTTGCGCGTGACGTCACAGGTTGGCGCCCCTGTGGTGCTGCCAAATATATGGCACAATTTTTTGTCGACATCTATTGCGCAGAAAAAGCGAACCGCCCGGTGTCTAGATTGGCTTAGATTGCGAACCACCCTGGGATCGAGAAATAAAAGACGACCTTGGAACAAGTCGACTGGCATTACCAGTTGGGTAAAGAGACGACGCTATCGGTTTAGAGGCCCTATTCAAGTACACATGGGCCTTATTTTTTACAGATGTCAAAATAAAACTGGAATATCTTTTTGATTAGATCATTGTGGTTGTTTTAACTGCTACCATACTTAATTTCAATGCCTAGCCATAACAATGGCTATCTCAATTTAAATCCAATGTTAAGGTGGGATAGTCCCTGACTCCCTTTAACGGAAATAGTTCACCTTCAACATTAGTTTTAAAGTGAGATAGCAGTTTTGTAGCCCGTGTTGGGAAACCCCTATCTGCAAGTTTTCTTGCCTAAAAAGACTCTCCAGCCGAATATATTTGAGTTTTTGGCGAAGAAATGCGGTGCTGGCGAAAGAATGTTGTACTGGTTCTAGCCCGGGCAGAGGCTATACCATCAGCCAATCAGCTTGCAGCTGGTGCTAGCAAGCGAATCGCCGGCCGCCGGTTGGCACATCTCCAATGCGAGTCTATCTTTACGCGACTACTTTCGAATCTGATTGGCTGAACCATTTTTTACATTCGCGTGACGTCAGGACTCTGACTCAGAAAGTATGTATATAGTTTTGATAAACAATACAAATTTACGGCCTTCTGTCCTGAATCGGCGCGATATAAGGCCATTTTTAACAAAATAAAAAAATATATTGTATTAAAAATATAATCAAATCGTGTTGGGTAAAATTTGTCCAAGGTGAACTATTTCCTTTAAAGGAATTGTGCCGCGTAGCAGCGCGAAATTTTGATTATATGCCCTGGATAACTGTAGGTATTCTTACTGTTGAAGGTGCTTGAGGTGTGTACTGTTTGAGGTGCTTGAAATTTGAGTACAGTGTCATGTGCTCAAAGTTGGGGAGGGGGAGGAGGGACAAAATACACTCTGTACCTCCAACTTTGAAGTTGGGGGGGGGGGGGATGTTTCCCCGTCCCCCCGGTGGCGGAGCCCATGTGCGTATTCGCTAACAACGAAAACAAAACGTTTTTCCTCTCATTTCCATATTTTCCGTCAATATACGCGCATGTTTTCGAATTGCGTCCAACGGGGAGGGGAACGGGCGGATATCTCAGCTACCATTGCAGCTACAGGTCCGTTTTGTGGTATACACATTGTCAGGGCGACGAGCTACACCACGCAGCCATCCGGCGTAGTCTAAAACCGATCGAATGGTGAAGACCCGCCCAAATCGGTACCATAGGTTCGGAGCATGATGTCGTCTGCAACTATTTTTGGCGGTTTGGGTCCAATTTGGTCCATTTAGATTAGACCAAAATGGATAAAACTCAAAACCGCACCGTATTAGACCACGCCAGATCGAATGGTGAAGATCCCGCCCGAATCGGTTTCAGTTTCGGAGTATAACGTTGTCGGCAACTATTTTTTGGCGGTTTTGGTCCAATTTGGTCATCTTAGATTACACCAAAGTGGATAAAAGTCAAAAAGGCACCGGTTTGGACGACGACGAGATCGAATGGTGAAGACCCCACCCAAATCGGCTTCATAGGTTTTGAGATATTCGCCCGTTACCTCTCCCCCTTGGGGGTTAATTCGAAAACACGCACGTACATCAACGGAAAATATGGAAATTAGGGGAAAAACGCACCTTTATTTGTTGCGTTGTTAGGCAATATATTGACGAGTATTTTGGAAAGTGAAAAATTTAAATCAGAGGTGTACCCGGGGTCACACGAGGTAAACGAATACAAAGGTCACGAGGTCACGGTGTCAAGGTCATTCAAGGTCACGCAACAAAGCCCAGAAATAGAATATCCGTTTCATTGCGAATTCAGCCATACAAGTCTTCTCGACATTTGGTTAAGTCAAACGCGCCTCCAAAAATACCTCTGCAGCGTCACCTGGCAAAAATGCCCGAGGCTATAACTCGAAAACTTAAGGTCAAATCGAGCTAATATTGCCACAGCTGAATTCAGGACCCAATATAACCCTATAGACACATTTTGAACACAATGTGAGAGATGAGGGTTAAATTTGGAAGACAAATTTTGTATTTGTTGTGGGATGCCCCAGCTGAGAAGTTCATCCACAAATTCGTAACCAAAAAGGCTAAAGTTCGACCCCAAATCCTTCTGGAACCTGGCTGAAGCTCCGCAGGCGAGTGTTCTGTCGTCTGACTGATTGACCGTCGACTTCCTGGAGCCTATTTCTGTCACCACTTGGCTACTGGTTTTATAGTCCGTGACCCTGGCGGCGCTAAGAAAAACATCCTGTTAAGTCTGGACTGGCTGCAGGCTGTACGGGAGCTGGCCGACTCAATAGACCCCGAAGAAGCGATCCGGGCCATATGCCATATCCATTGAAATGCCCGTAGAGTGCATTGCACTTTGGCGTGATGCTGTGGAGCCGTTTTGCAAGGTAGGGGAAATATCGCCACAAAAATGCAAATGTTCAGATATTCTTATATGCAGTAGTCCAACAAACAAAGAAATAAAACATTTTATCCGTAACAAATGATCAGTTTAAAATTGACATTAATTATGAAACACCCTGTAGCTTCTTAGTGCTATTGACGATGCAGATTTCGTCAGTCACAGGGCAAAACTAAAATTGGCGGTGCAGTTTCCCCACCAAATATATAGGAAACTCCGACCCTGGACGATAGACGATAGACGACACATCAAACGTGTTGTTGCCGTTTATTCCAATGATGGGTAATTCACACGTTAACCCATTTAGTGGCAGGCTCCTGGCTACCCCTATTAGTGGCAGGGGGGCGGATTCCGCCCTCCGGAGATCTCGAGATCTACTAGTCCGATTTTCACAAATCAAACGGCGTTTGATTCCCTTCAACACGATCTACATTTCTAAAAAAAAAAATGAAATGTGTGATGGGGGCAACAGGAGGGCAAAAACTACCAATATTAGAGGTATTTGTGATCCAACACAACTGTCATGTTTATCAACCGATTTTAACGCAACTAATGGGGATCGATAGATATTGAATTGGGGATTGATATATCATGGTGACTTTTGCAAATGCAAAAATCATACGTTTTCAGGTCACTAAATTTGGGGTAAAATAAATGCCTTATAAAACTGTCTTTTTTCTCTTTTTTTTTCTCGATAAAGGTAATAGGGCGCTATTGTGACATCAGACACAACAGTTATAAAGCATATTTGCATCCAGATGCGGTGCCAGGTTAGCAAAAAAGGGAGGTAAATTATATACCAAATAACTTCCTGTAAACCTCCCTTTTTCAAGTCCCTGAGACCGCCTCTGCCGTGTAATATGTATTATAGTTCACTAAATCAACTTATTTGCACTTGCTTCAATCACCGTAAACCTATGTAACTCCTTTATACCTCAGGTAGTTAGGAAGAAGCCGTGAAGTTCGCATCTCCGTATTATCGCCAAATGTCGCCGAAAAATTCCAAAAATTGGGCCCTGGAACCGCCTCTGTTAAGGTTAGTAACTCCAAATTTTGACTCCATATGCGAAATTAAATTGTAAGAAAAGTCCCAAAATTTCGTGGGTCTGCTTCTAGCCAATCGGGAGATATCTGCGAAAAACCTGAGGGGTGGGCAGAATCTGCCCCCTGCCACTAATAGGGTTCAGACCTGAAGCTTTCAGCGATCGGCATGATTCGTCAGATTTGTGATCTCCGGCTTCGTCTATATTTCAACGGAGTGCTCTGTGTATCATAAAATCATAAAATCATAAAATTACTGCCTGATTAGCTATCGACCAGGATTGCTCCGCGACTGTATTTCGGCGACCTATAAATTCGTGCGAGTGGTCACCGGGCGGCAGTCGTCTGCGGACTAGAGGTCGACACCATGTGGACACAGCTCGCAGCACTCGCCTGCCTGGCCACCGGTGAGTCCTCGCTGCATCGGACAACTCTTTGGATTATAATTTGTATTTGTATTTAGCTGATAAGGATAATAAGGATAACATTGTGTAGAAGTAGATAGTAGACAAAATATAAGACTGGGAAAGTAAAGTTGATAAGGATAAAGTAAACAAATTAGGTTACCATGTGGTTTCCCCAGATATACAAAATGTAGTGTTTAAGAGAGACAGGCAAGGGCTCATAATTTGACCAAGACGGCACCACCATCCGACCCAAATGGACCCTTAGACTTCGGAGGGCCATTTCGACCTGGTTTGATCCGGGTTTACCAACGCACAGTCCCCAAAGAAGGTCAGAGAGCCAAAAGGGACCCTCTCTTTGCCAGATTGAGCTGCTATTAAAAGCGATGGTCATTTGTCCTCCCGGGACCAGAGTGGGCCTCACACCAACAGGAACCTCTTAAACCACTTGAAAAAAGATTGTTAAATCCCAGGGCGATAAGCCTAAACACGATCAGTCCCAGCAGTTGCAGCCCTAGTCGATCAGTCCCAGGACGATCAGTCCCCGGATTTGCAGCTTTACCCGATCAGTTCCAGGCGGTCCAGACAGCTTACCCAGAGCGATCAGACCCAAACGATCAGTCTCAGGGAGATCATTCACACGGAAACCAGTCCCAAGCGATCAGTCTCGACGGATCAGTCCCAGGGCGATAAATCCAAGAGCGATCAGGCCCAAGCGATTAGTTCCAAGCGATCAATATCAGAGTGATTGGTCTCAGGGCGATCAGTTCCAAGCGATCAGTCCCAAGCGATCAATATCAGAGTGATTGGTCTCAGGGCGATCAGTTCCAATCGATCAGCAAGCGATCAATATCAGAGTGATTGGTCTCAGGGCGATCAGACTCAGAGTAATCAGTCCCAGGGTGATCAACCCCAGAGCGGTCAGGGCGATCAGTCTCAGAGTAATCAGTCCCAGGGTGATCAACCCCAGAGCGATCAGGGCGATCAGTCTCAGAGTAATCAGTCCCAGGGTGATCAACTCCAAAGCGATCAGGGCGATCAGTCTCAGAGTAATCAGTCCCAGGGTGATCAACCCCAGAGCGATCAGGGCGATCAGTCTCAGAGTAATCAGTCCCAGGGTGATCAACCCCAGAGCGATCAGGGCGATCAGTCCCAAGGTGACCAACCCCAGAGCGATCAGGGCGATCAGTCTCAGAGTAATCAGTCTCAGGGTGATGAATCCCAGAGCGATCAGGGGGATCAGTCTCAGAGTAATCATTCCCAGGGTGATAAATCCCAGAGCGATCAGGGGGATCAGTCTCAGAGTAATCAGTCCCAGGGTGTTCAACCCCAGAGCGATCAGGGCGATCAGTCTCAGAGTAATCAGTCCCAGGGTGATCAACCCCAGAGCGATCAGGGCGATCAGTCTCAGAGTAATCAGTCCCAGGGTGATCAATCCCAGAGCGATCAGGGCGATCAGGCCATAGCAGTCGGTCGGACAACTGATGTAAACATCGAAGGGGGCTTAAAAAACATGGCCCACACCATCCATTGGAAAAAGGATCGTGTAAGAAATGGTGAATCTTATAGCAGAAAACGATGTAAAACACCATGCAATGTGATCGGTCACATCCTTGCTATGCCAATAGGTACTAAGTTTACATGAAGTGTGGAGGAGAGCCAAAAGTCAGAGATCCGTGATTATATGACAATCGCACGGTTTACTGCACTAAATCCTTATTTCAATACTCATGTACTCCATGCACTTTACACGGGTGCATTCTAATTCAATTGCGATATACCGTGGATCGAACGTGTTCGACAATTGCGCCCTTTAGAACCTTTTCGAAAAATGTTCATGTCTGACATAAGATGCAAAACATGTTGTGTTGTGTAAGGGTGTCTCAAAATATAGGAAAATTATCTGAGAATGTTATGGAAAACCCACAAATCTTTATCTCTTTTGGTTTTCGAGCAGCAGCCCTTTTCCTTTAGGGTGGCGCAATATGGGCACATTTCCCTATATTGTGATTTTTTACCTCAGAGTCGGTCAGTTCACCCGGTCACGTCACATGACCACACCTTCAAAAATATGTGTGGTCGTGCCACAACCCCAGTCTTTGACTGAGCGGTTTGAAACTCACGGGATTCGATCAGGGCATAACCACCAACAATTCTGCTATCTCGAATTTATTTGTATCCGGTGATATAGGGTCAGGTCGATGTCATAAGTCGTGACGGCAATATTTATAAGTCAATGGGAAAATATGCAAATCTTTTTATTCAGAGAATATACATTAGATCAGCCCAATTCATGTTAATTCATATCATGTTGATATCAGCTCATTTTTGATGAACCCGGCACAATTTTTGCTCAGTGACCCCCACAAGGTAGGCTGAAGTCATCTAAGGTCGCCAACATTACACTTTTTGCCAATAACGTTCAGATGGAGACGTGATGCCGAAACCACTGTGTTTATCCTGTTGAAATGCTTCTGAAAATATGATTCCGACTGCAACATGACCTACCTGGGTTACCACATGACCGGAATTACCCTGACCTGATGTAAAATTTTCCAAGAGCTTTTATTTTGTATTTACTTTGTAACTAGCTATCACAGTACTTGATAAATTTGGGGTTTCTTCGGCAAACTCCTAAAACTTGGCAAATTTAACCTTCGATGACCTTTGGTGACCTCAATGTTGCCCTGAACCAAAACATAACTGAAATGGCTTCGACATGAATTTTGACGAGCTATCTGACGATATTTTTGGTTTTCGCCTGCTCCCCATCGGAGCCGAGCTCTAGGGGGGGGGGGGGGGGGAGGAGCGTTCAGACACCGTCTCCGCGGCACGACCAAGGTGGCGCCGAGTACCGGCATGGCGCAGGTTAAAAGCAGTCTTGGCGGTGAATGAATGGTTTTCATGGTCGTGGTGCGCCTGTCCGTTGACCTCGTACATTGTGTTTGTTCCCAGGCCTGCTGGCGGCGCCGGAACGTCCGGACCCCGGCATGAGTTGTCCGCGGTCCCAGGGTCTGTTCTCACACCCCACCGACTGCCACCTGTTTCTGCACTGCGACCATGGCCACCCCTACGTCAAGGAGTGCCCCGCCAACCTGCACTTCAACCCCAAGCTGATGGTAAGGAAGACGGTTGCTTCGGGGGTCACTGTTTGTGAAACTTCAAGACGCCGCGAAATATGCTACTGATATTGCAAATCGTCAGATATGCCCCAACAGCTTGAACGAATATCGTAGTCCAGAACGTTTCTAGGTTGTCCTTTTTCTTGGAGCCGTCTTGAATAATCTTCGACGTGGCATTTTAACAGAGTATTTCTATACATTAATCAAATTGATAAGCTCCCTGGTTGTGTCCCATTCCAAACAGTACTTCTGCCCTACTGCTAACACGTCTTCATAGGTTGGTTAGCGGCTCGGGGTGACCATCACGTATTCTGCCCGGCTGAAGAGGGACGCTGCCCTCATCATTGCGCTTTGCCATTGATTGTTTGACCTTGTGTGCGTCTGCGGCAGGTCTGTGATTGGCCGGAGAATGCCGGGTGCACGGGCGGCACGCCCACCGAACCGCCCACCCCCGACGTGGACCCCGAGCCGGGCATGGAGTGCGACTGCGAGTGCTGCCTGAAGCCCAACGTTGACGACTGCACCACATACTACATCTGCAAGGTACGTCGACCGGCCGCCATATCGGCAGGCAGACGAAGACGCAGAAACGACGCAGAAACGGCACAGAAAGAGCGTTGCTATGAAAATTGGCAAAACTTCTCAAAATTTTCGAACACTTCGAAAGTTTCCGTTGTTGTCATGGATGAAACATTTTACAAATCTATTCTCGGAACAAATTTATATTTTCGTTGCTGTAAAATACTATTTTCCCGTTTTCCCACTTGGTACGCTCACAGCTGAACAGCTGAACACTAATTGATCCAGCCTCTCTCCGTGGGGGGGGGGGGGGGGGGGGGGGTCATCTTTTTGTGGCAAAAAGGTAGCCCATTTTTTTCTCCGCGGCTTTGGGCCGGTCACCTTATTTTGGTATTCGAGCTTAAGAAATCAACTTGTAAAATTCACCCAAATTGAGTTTGTGGATTTTTTCTCCGAAAAAACAGGTTTATTTTTATTTGGGGAAAAAAACATCAAAAACCTGAGATAGCCATTTTCAAGAGAATGTAATTTCCTTTCTTTTGATGTTTTGTATTTGCAATTTGCTTAAAAACTCTGTTTTTTACAATTGTTCAAACATTTGTCGTTTTCTCACCAAAAATGGCATGGCATAGCGTCATTAAAACGTCATTATCTCCCAAATTATTACATACATTTCATTGGAATTTTCGTGAGAAGACGTAGAATGTATGCAACTGGTACTGAATGGTACTGGTACTGAAAGTTTGACGTTAATATCTATCATATTCTTTAAGTTATTGAGAAAATCCGGGAGGGGTGGGGCATATTCTGCCCCTCCCCCTTGCCAGTGGGGCGCGGGTAAAGTGTCACCGGGGAGGTGCGCTGTTTTGTATATCATTGAAAGAAAGAGATACATACAAACTTGAAGTTAAATCACTCGAGAGAGGAAAGTGCAGAGAACGCGCGGGGGGGGGGGGGGGGGGGGAGAGCATACTTGTATTGAATGCCTTTCTCAGATTCCTGTGGGGGAGGGGGGGGGGGCATTTGCCCGTGATGACCTCCTGGATCCGCCAGTGCCAGCAATTACCGCCAAGGAGAGCCTCTGCCAGACACTCAATGGAATTCATTTTCCCACTTTCCAAATTTGAATACGCAATTGCTAAAATTGTGTCATGCCGCGAAGCGGCGCGAAATTTTCCGGTTTTTGATTGTGTATAGCTGGATTTTCTGCTGCAAAGTCAATTTTTTCGATTTTACGATAAATTGGGAACGCGCAGGGGGGGGGGGGGCATACTTGTATTGAATGCCCCCCCCCCCATATTCCTACCGGGGGGGGGGGGGGGGAGGGGGGGGGGGGGGCATTTGCCCTTGATATCCCCCCTTCTGGATCCGCCAGTGCAGCTGAAAACAAATCATGTTTTAACATCAGAATACCTTCAAGTAAAGCAAAAGTCGGTGTTGCTACAATGTTGGTGCGGTCGAACTTAAAGTTCGAAGGGCAATGGTCCCACCAAATGAATAGGGAACTCCACCAGTTGTTGTGGTTCGTGTCTATCTACTCAAGCCATGGCCGGAAAACATGTTTCAAGTGGCGCCAACCAAACCTGGTATTAGGTAAACTCGGCCCCTGGGACCGGCATTGCAGAATGCGCAATATGAACTTTCGTTAGCCTGGCTATTACATTTGCATGGCACTTCGGTGAGACTGAATCAAATATCTGCACCTAGCTTTTTTAATAAAATAATTATGCGATTGCCAATAATTAATATGATTGAATGTTTATTTATCACACAAATTTACAAAGTCACCGTATGCACCTGAATTTACCTGAATAAAACAAAAACAAGAACCTGAAGATCAGAAAGATCATGCTTCAAGGAACACGTGAAAAGCGATTGGCAGTGTTTGGAGCCAGGTATAATATCAATAACATTAAAATTAAACGGTTCCAGACGCTGCACAGTTGCCTTAATCCGTAAACAGCACAACACATGATCGGAAAACTGCCCGCAACTTGAAAGCACGTATCACATACATCATTCCAATCCGATGCAATACTTTGACACATTCCAATTTATTAGCATATTCGTCTTAATCCTCAAATTTGAATGTATTAACATCCAATACACTAATGAAGAATAATTGTGCTGTACTGGCCTGTATGTTCCTGCTGCTGTACTGACCTAAATGTTCCTACGTTCCTGACCTAACAGCACTACATTTGAGCCAGCGCCACGCAGATTTACTCACGATGCCCTTTCACCGAAGAGCACATCACCGACAACTGCGCTGTAACAAAACTGTAAGCTAGCACCAGCACAGGATTACTGTTGGACTAGTCTTGGGAATATTGTCCAATCCACATTACATGCGCAGGGAACCACACCGCCCAAACACGGACGAAAAATACATTGAATCAAGCGCTCAGAGTTTCCTAGCAACAAACAATGTAATGCCAGACTGTCGTCAAGGTGGACAGCGCAATTATCACCAGAACTCTTGAGATATTGCACGCTAAAACTCTATGTAACGAGCCAATTTCTCCAGGGTCAGGCATTTGCCAGGCGAGGCATATTCACAAAATCTCACGATCCATGAGGGGCCGAGGGCCGCTGGTAAAATGGAAGCTCGTTGGAGGTAGCTCCGTTATAAAGCAATGCAGATTGAAGGTGCCTCCGAAAATGTTGGGAGCCAGCAACCATAGAGATATTTTAACATATTCTTCGTGAGAATCATGTACGATTATAGAGAAATAAGTCATGAAGTGAGTCATCCATGACACATATGAACATAATGACGACGGTAATTAAATTATATTTAACACATTTGCAAAATATAATTGTTTGTGTAAAATATTATTGAATTACCGTCGTTAAAGTCACGTAGTATGATGCGACAAGCTGAACAGTGTATAGACATACTGTCATGATCAAGATTGTTAGCAAGCAATTCTCGGCCCCCAGAAAGTTGTGAGATGGAATATTTTGGCGCCGACTTTATGCAGTGAGTTGACACTTTTTACCACCTCTGACTCGAGCACTTGCTGGAAGCACGGTTCCAGCTCTGAATTTGCCTACTCCATGGGAGAAGCGTACGAAGCGGAAGTCTCCCCAATGCAGGAGGCATCCACATATGCTCACAAGCCAGTTCATAGCTATGTATACTTGTATCGGTTGAATGATGAGTGATCGTTTTCAAAACTATGCTTGATATACACTTTATTTAGCTTTATAATTTAATCAGTTTCTTAACATTGTCAAAAGTCAGAAGTTTGTCCCACATGAAGACTCTGTTCTGGAATAACGTCATCAAATCTGGATTTCTCAGGACGGCAAGGCTTACAAGGAGACCTGCACTACAGGTCTCGTGTTCAACCCGAACATCGATAACTGCGACCTGGCCTCCAATTACAAATGCGGTAAGTTAACGAACTGGCCGCGCGCAGGAGACGCTACCTCCGCCGCCGTCGCTGCGTACCTTGTGCTCTACAAAAGATGTCACCAACACCGCAGTGGTCTGAGCTCTGTGATGACCGGCTGCGCTCCTCTGTTTCAGATGTGTCCACCACTACACCTAAGCCGGTTACCACAAAGGCTCCCACCACCCTGTCACCGAAACCATCCACCACTACCACCCCGGCGCCCAAACCCACAGACTTCGACTGTCCGACCAGCAACGGCCTCTTCCCTAACCCCAAAGACTGCCACACTTTCTACCATTGCTCCAACGGGTACGCTTACCTCAAGGATTGTCCTGCTAACCTTGAGTTTAACCCTGTACTTCTGGTTTGTGACTGGCCTGATAACGCTGGCTGCTCCATTAAGCCCACGAGCCCGAAGCCCACAACCCCAAAACCAACAACCCCGAAGCCCACAACCCCGAAGCCCACAACCCCGAAGCCCACAACCCCGAGGCCCACAACCCCGAAGCCCACAACCCCGAAACCCACGCCTACCAAGCCGGCTCCCGACTTCGTCTGTCCCAGTGATGGCCTCTTCCCTAACCCCAAGGATTGCCACACTTTCTACCATTGCTCCAACGGATACGAGTATCTGAAAGATTGTCCTTCTAACCTTGAGTTTAACCCGATTCTTCTGGTTTGTGACTGGCCTGAAAACGCCGGCTGCAATGGCAAGCCCACGATCTCGCCACAGCCAACATCTAGCATTCCCACTCCTTCGGACTTCGACTGCCCGACCAGCAACGGCCTCTTCCCCAACCCCAAGGACTGCCACACTTTCTACCATTGCTCCAACGGGTACGCTTACCTGAAGGATTGCCCTGCTAACCTTCAGTTTAACCCTGTACTTCTGGTTTGTGACTGGCCTGATAACGCTGGCTGCTCCATTAAGCCCACGAGCCCGAAGCCCACAACTCCAAAACCAACAACCCCGAAGCCCACAACCCCGAAGCCCACAACCCCGAAGCCCACAACCCCGAAACCCACGCCTACCAAGCCGGCTCCCGACTTCGTCTGTCCCAGTGATGGCCTCTTCCCTAACCCCAAGGATTGCCACTCTTTCTACCATTGCTCCAACGGATACGATTATCTGAAAGATTGTCCTTCTAACCTTGAGTTTAACCCGACTCTTCTGGTTTGTGACTGGTCTGAAAACGCCGGCTGCAATGGCAAGCCCACGATCTCGCCACAGCCAACACCTAGCATTCCCATTCCTTCAGACTTCGACTGCCCGACCAGCAACGGCCTCTTCCCCAACCCCAAGGACTGCCACACTTTCTACCATTGCTCCAACGGGTACGCTTACCTGAAGGATTGCCCTGCTAACCTTCAGTTTAACCCTGTACTTCTGGTTTGTGACTGGCCTGATAACGCTGGCTGCTCCATTAAGCCCACGAGCCCGAAGCCCACAACCCCAAAACCAACAACCCCGAAGCCCACAACCCCGAAGCCCACAACCCCGAAGCCCACAACCCCGAGGCCCACAACCCCGAAGCCCACAACCCCGAAACCCACGCCTACCAAGCAGGCTCCCGACTTCGTCTGTCCCAGTGATGGCCTCTTCCCTAACCACAAGGATTGCCACACTTTCTACCATTGCTCCAACGGATACGAGTATCTGAAAGATTGTCCTTCTAACCTTGAGTTTAACCCGATTCTTCTGGTTTGTGACTGGCCTGAAAACGCCGGCTGCAATGGCAAGCCCACGATCTCGCCACAGCCAACATCTAGCATTCCCACTCCTTCGGACTTCGACTGCCCGACCAGCAACGGCCTCTTCCCCAACCCCAAGGACTGCCACACTTTCTACCATTGCTCCAACGGGTACGCTTACCTGAAGGATTGCCCTGCTAACCTTCAGTTTAACCCTGTACTTCTGGTTTGTGACTGGCCTGATAACGCTGGCTGCTCCATTAAGCCCACGAGCCCGAAGCCCACAACTCCAAAACCAACAACCCCGAAGCCCACAACCCCGAAGCCCACAACCCCGAAGCCCACAACCCCGAAACCCACGCCTATTAAGCCGGCTCCCGACTTCGTCTGTCCCAGTGATGGCCTCTTCCCTAACCCCAAGGATTGCCACTCTTTCTACCATTGCTCCAACGGATACGAGTATCTGAAAGATTGTCCTTCTAACCTTGAGTTTAACCCGACTCTTCTGGTTTGTGACTGGTCTGAAAACGCCGGCTGCAATGGCAAGCCCACGATCTCGCCACAGCCAACACCTAGCATTCCCATTCCTTCAGACTTCGACTGCCCGACCAGCAACGGCCTCTTCCCCAACCCCAAGGACTGCCACACTTTCTACCATTGCTCCAACGGGTACGCTTACCTGAAGGATTGCCCTGCTAACCTTCAGTTTAACCCTGTACTTCTGGTTTGTGACTGGCCTGATAACGCTGGCTGCTCCATTAAGCCCACGAGCCCGAAGCCCACAACCCCAAAACCAACAACCCCGAAGCCCACAACCCCAAAACCAACAACCCCGAAGCCCACAACCCCGAAACCCACGCCTACCAAGCCGGCTCCCGACTTCGACTGCCCGACCAGCAACGGTCTCTTCCCTAACCCCAAGGACTGCCACAATTTCTACCACTGCTCCAACGGACACGCTTACCTGAAGGATTGTCCTGCCAACCTTGAGTTTAACCCGGTGCTTCTGGTTTGTGACTGGCCTGAAAACGCTGGCTGCAATGGCAAGCCCACGATCTCGCCGGCACCGACGTCATAGACAACGCCCACGCCGAACCCGGACGTCATCTGCCCGAACGAAACTTTCGCCTGCAGGTGAGACTTATCTCCCACCCTCCTGTCGCTAGAGGGTCGCGAAGTGAAGTGCATGGCAGTTGATTGCCCGGATCTTAGTTTCGGTAGTGCATATGACTTATGAGTACCTACGTGTAATGACCAATACTTTCCTGTCAGTGTGGAACACCAGCAAACAACTTTTTTTACAATCGCCTTTTTTACAAGCTATGTAACATCCTCGCTAACCAAATGTAATAATACTATCTGTACTTATTTGCGCAAAGCCCTGGATTACATTGCATATTTCTATTTGGCAAACTTCCCAGACGAAACGACATCGCAGGGTGTTGGGTACGTGAACTGGTCATGTGTTGTTAGTAGCTGCATTTATTGTAACGCTGCATTTATTGTATTTTTTTACCAGTATTTTTACCTACTATGAAAGCGTTATTACAGCAAGATGTCTTATCTTAAAGGGACACTGCCACTTTAATCGGCGTTAATTTCTTGGCTGCACATTGCATGCAGAAAACACTTCTTTTTTTTTGCCCATTTTGCCAAATATAAAGTAAATTGCTTAAAAACGGCTAAGTGTTTGGGAAAACTACCTTTGTATTTTCGACATTTCAATAACGGCCAAAGATAATGGCTATCTCAGTTCAAAACCAATACAAAGGTGAAACATTCCCCTTAAAGGGAATGTTTCACATTAATTTCCCTTACATTTCCATTATATTCCCCTAATATTCCCCTTAAAAAGAATGTTTCACCTTTGTATTGGTTTTGAACTGAGATAGCCATTATCCGCCCCTGTAGCTCAGTTGGGAGAGCGCCGGGCTTCTGACCTCATCCGGTAGTGGCAGCCAGGGTTCGAGTCGCTTCGGCGCTCGCTATTTGCCTCTGACTGGGATGGCCTGTGGCCGGTGGCAGCGGTCGCACTCAAGGTCAGGTGACGTCAGAAGGCGGGGCAGACCGTGTCCAGGTATGTCGGGCACGTACAACTTTCGCTTCTAATTTCTGCGGGACGCCAGGAATTGCTTGATCGAGTGGTGGGGTCAGGGCCTGCGCAACAAGCTATGCTTAGAGCGGGGCCTGACCTCGGAAATCCATCCATTCAAAAACATTCGGGCTAAATTTATATAAAAAAAAATTGGCCATTATTTAAATGTCGAAAATAGGGTCATTTTCGGGTCATTTTCCCCAAAACTTAGCTGTTTTTAAGCAATCAAATTTATAGTTTGCAAAATGGGGTCTAGGCTAGTGCCGCCGCTGATTGGCTGACAGCGATTTTTTTCTCCAGCCAATCCCACTTGATCAGCCAATCAGCGGTGGTCTATATCTCAATAATGACGTCATCAGCCGAAATTTAAAAACTGAATTTGTATAAAGTTAAGTGACTTTTCGCGAGAAAACATGTTACCATCGTTTCCAGCAGCACTTACTTGATATAATCGACTACAACCAGCGTATATTTTACAACTTTCAGAAAGGTGAAACATTGACGCAGGTCACCTTGGAAGTTGTCTTGAAAATTGGCTATACGGGATATTTCGAGCTGCAAAAAACGAATATGGGATTTGTTTGGACGATAGATGGATATCCGTCGAAAAATGGGCATGTTTCTCTTTTCTCCTTCATGGCCATACAAAAACTTCAATGACGTCATGCATATAGAAGTTTGGATATGGAAACTATTGCACACAATAACGACGTACTTTAGGCATATATATGCAGGCTGCTTGTAGCGTAAACAACCATTGTGAGGACCCGAAACAAGTTTCGGGGAAATGAAACTTCTTCTAAAATTGGCCCACTGTGTCGAAATTACTTAACGTAGGGAGCTATTTCCTTTCTCTCACACAACCCATTTTTCGAGCTGCTCTACAATTCTGCTATCTCAGTTCAAAACCCCATGTTAAAGGTGAACTATTTATTCCCTTTAAGTGTCTTGATTATTTCAAATCAAGGACAGGAGCTTGAATTCCTGCTTACGCCAAAGTCGTTCTAGTTTCTAATTTTGCCGACATCATAGTAAACTAAAAGCGTTACATTACAAGAGTTCCAAAATTCATGCGACACTGTTGCACTGTTAGCAGTGCGACCACATGCAACCGCATTCCACGAACCTAAAACAAATTATGATAAATATCGCCAAGACTTGCAGGTATGTCTTTGTCTTTTGTTTGAACATGTCATCAAACTCTGGATTTAAACGACGTAACCTACCTAGCGTTTCCGGCTATTTTATTTGCATTGCTCTGATGGTGTAGGTGTTCTGAGGGATTGTTCCACACCGCTGAAACGACGCAGATACTACATTGGATGGCGCGTTTTCGTTGCAATACGCACTAACAATTCGTGTTTGTGTAGGCTTCCGGATCCGGAGAACTGCACGTGCTTCTATGAGTGGTGGTGCCATCCGCACGTGCTGTTCGCCCGGCCTGCACTTCAGCGCGCCCGACCAGCGCTGCATCCCGGGATCCTGCTGAACGATGCGCTTCGACTTCGACTTCGGCATATTTTCGCTTGGCGTAAAGACAGTGTAACTGACGGTGTAATAGCGTGCATCCTTTGAAACACATGGTCAGGAAACGGATGTTTCACTCTGCCTCTTTGTCCTTACTGTCGCGCTGCAGTGTGCGCTGTGGCTTTTGTACTTAAATGTTTTACTGATCTACGTGTTGTTACTGGTTGAATACATGCTTTATGTTGGCTGTAGGTCTGTGTGAACTGATGTATCAGTACTGATGCATCATCGTCACCGAAACATCACCATCATACAAGCGCAACACCATAGTAGATCGACCTCAATCAGTAGGCCCGTTTCCATGGTAGGATTGGGATTGAATCGAACGCACTTACGACGGAAATCGTGATTACATGGTGTGCCATACGCGGAACTAGCGCCCGTCAGCGGAGAGCCTGCCTGCAGGGCGTGCTGTCATTGGGTTTCGGTCTAAAACTGCACGTTTCGAAGTCTAGCAGAACAACTATAACGAGTAACAAATATGTTCTCTGGATCCTGTTAGATTATGCAATATACTAGCATTCTACACTATTGCCAAAGACCAGACACCACCGCCGACACAGCTTGAGACATTTTCAGATACAAATATTGGTGTATTTCCAATGTTTAATCTCGGGAAATCGCCTGATTTAGGGTGAACGGTGGCGCAATAGCAAATATATCTTAAAGGGACACTGCCACTTTAATGTCCAATTTGATATGTTAAAGAACAATCGCAATAAACACTCTAAAGTCCGCCCCTGTAGCTCAGTTGGGAGAGCGCCGGACTTCTGACCTCACCCGGCAGTGGCAGCCCGGGTTCGAGTCGCTTCGGCGCTCGCTATTTGCCCTTGACTGGGATGGCCTGTGACCGGTGACAGCGGTCGCACTCAAGGTCAGGTGACGTCAGAGGGCGGGGCGGACCGTGTCCAGGTATGTCGGGCACGTGAAACTTTCGCTTCTAAATTCTGCCGGACGCCAGGAATTGCTTGATCGGGTGGTGGGGTCAGGGCCTGCGCAACAAGCTATGCTTAGTGCGGGGCCTGACCTGGGAAATCCATCGTTTCAAAAACATTCGGACTAAATAAATTAACAAAACAGTTTTTCGAAATTCGCGTCCATTCGCCCAATATCATCGTTCAAAGTTCGGTTTTCTTCTAGACAATGACCTTGACGAGTCCACTCACCATTACGTACCAAATCAATTAATTGCAGCGTTGTGCAACAATTGTAAATAGTTATATTTTTGCTTCAAGGGAAAGTTTCACCTTTCTGAAAGTTGTCAAATATACGCTGGTTGTAGTCGAAAATATGAAATATGTGCTGCTGAAAACGATGGAGATATTTTTTATCTCGGAAAGTTACTTAACTTTATACAAATTAAGTTTTTAAATTTGGGATGATGACGTAATACTTGAGCTATAGTCTATATAGAGCTATAGAGTCGAGAAAACCTTTAGCTGCCAACATTTTGCCACAATCGTTTCCAGACAATTCTGGCGACTTAAATACAAACATTGTGTAACTGTGTCTTCTCCCGCACAGATCACAATGACGAGTGCGAGGCATTGCGATAGCTCAATATATATATATATATATATATATATATATATATATATATATATATATATATATATATATATATATATATATATATATATATATATATATATATATATATATATATATATATATATATATATATATATATATATATATATATATATATATATATATATATATATATATATATATATATATATATATATATATATATATATATATATATATATATATATATATATATATATATATATATATATATATATATATATATATATATATATATATATATATATATATATATATATATATATATATATATATATATATATATATATATATATATATATATATATATATATATATATATATATATATATATATATATATATATATATATATATATATGTATATATATATATATATATATATATATATATATATATATATATATATATATATATATATATATATATATATATATATATATATATATATATATATATATATATATATATATATATATATATATATATATATATATATATATATATATATATATATATATATATATATATATATATATATATATATATATATATATATATATATATATATATATATATATATATATATATATATATATATATATATATATATATATATATATATATATATATATATATATATATATATATATATATATATATATATATATATATATATATATATATATATATATATATATATATATATATATATATATATATATATATATATATATATATATATATATATATATATATATATATATATATATATATATATATATATATATATATATATATATATATATATATATATATATATATATATATATATATATATATATATATATATATATATATATATATATATATATATATATATATATATATATATATATATATATATATATATATATATATATATATATATATATATATATATATATATATATATATATATATATATATATATATATATATATATATATATATATATATCTATATCTATATCTATATCTATATCTATATCTATATCTATATCTATATCTATATCTATATCTATATCTATATCTATATCTATATCTATATCTATATCTATATCTATATCTATATCTATATCTATATCTATATCTATATCTATATCTATATCTATATATCTATATCTATATCTATATCTATATCTATATCTATATCTATATCTATATCTATATCTATATCTATATCTATATCTATATCTATATCTATATCTATATCTATATCTATATCTATATCTATATCTATATCTATATCTATATCTATATCTATATCTATATCTATATCTATATCTATATCTATATCTATATCTATATCTATATCTATATCTATATCTATATCTATATCTATATCTATATCTATATCTATATCTATATCTATATCTA